>BMAT01003673.1:35576-46898 GCA_019649035.1 Elysia marginata
GCTTTGCTTTTGTTAATCATAGTAAACAGGTGGACGTTTTCAACCTACTTTTACAAAAGGGCCCATGTTGTTTGTTTTAGAAAAAAAACATTGCTCTTTAAAAAAAACAAACTAGTTTGTACAATAGGAAAAAGTGCCAACATTTCTCTCAACAATGCAACTTGAATAAGTTTAAATCTGGATATTCTGAATTATTTTGTATACCGACAGTAAAGTTATGAATAGGCATATCTATGAAATGTGTTTACGTACAAAGCCGCCTACTGAAGTTTTTACAGGACAGTTTTTGTCTTACACGCGAACAATATTTCTTATGAAAAATGACTGCTAAAATGTATAATGAATAAAGAGTCAATTTTTTTTGTTTATTAAGTCATTATTATCATAGATATTTAGTCTTATCATATACATGAGAAAAAATATGTAATGAAAAAGTTTTTTTTTTAAGCTCAGTATCCACTTAAGCGTTTTTATATTTGTTGTCCAACGACAAAACTTTACAGACAATGTTACCTTCTTACTTCACAGAGAACCAGCCGTTAAAGCACTTCATACAAGCAAAGAGTATTGAATAGCGAGTTCAGTTCTGAAACCTATAATAATTAACCATACTGCTATGATCTTTCACTGCATTTTTGTCATGCATTTCTCTAACGCCTTGAAGGGCTACAAAATTTCGTGGAAGTACATGTAACCTCATAGCAAGACTATACGCCGATCTTTGGAGACAAGGGCTCGAACCTTGGGTCTCTCGAGCCCCAGAGCCGGGATTTGTCAGGTTGCCACTGGACATAATTTAGAGACCCTGCTTTATGGCCTGCCCAGGGGAAAAAACCCATAGGTGGAGGAAATCCGGAAGGGCCATTTAAAAAAAAAGACATACTGATGGGCTTACTGCGTACTAAAAGCAAGGGGCAAGGGAAAATTTCAGTCAATCTTACACGATTTCTATCGTTTTATGGCCACCACTTGTTTTACTAATTGTGTGAAAGATCATAATTGGATAGTAACACAAGCAGCACACAAAGTTTGTCTGACACTTCAGGAAAATAGACGACATGACCTGGATGCGGGAAGGCGACAGACGTAGAGAATAATACCGCTATTTGATAGACTGACCTTATTTCAAAAATAACAAACCGAGAGCTTTTGAACGGAAAGCACGGCTTATGAAAGGAATCAAGTTACATAATTGACCTCATTTTAAAACTTGATTTTGGATACAAGTGCTCATCAGGGCCAGCGTGGCGGAGTGGTTAGCGCGTCGGACTCAAGATCTGGAGGTCGCGGGTTCGATTCCCGACCAAGTCATGCTGCGGTTGCCTTGGCAAAGCAATTCACCCTAACTTTCCCCAGTCGACTCACCTGTAAAATGGGTAACCAGCTACAGGCTTCAAATGTACTGGTCTGCTGGGGCATAAGTGGCGCTGGTCTGTGGCGATACAGTTACGCTGAGTAAGGAAGACAAATTTCCCGAAATGGATTAATACAGTGTATATAACAGTGTATCAGGGAGAAAACCCAAAATATTTTTGCGTAACTTTTCTACAACACCTTTGTCCCTCTGACCCACAGTTCCAGCAAAAGCTTTTATCTTTAAACACTTATCTTCATGTTGGTTTATAATCTAGACAATAATTCTTAATAATATAGCCAAGGATGCGACTCTGGTCTGTACCGTTTACGTTGCCCAGTCATTAACTCATTATTAATATGCCTTCCGGAACCCATTACAAAATACAATATTTTTTCCAATGCCTTTTCTATAATTTTGACCCAGGCTGGTCAGTTTTGTTAGTATTTCTTTCAGACATTGAGTAAACCGATTTGTCGGAGTGCATTCATGCTTAACAGCTTAAGTACAATATTATTACTTTCAATTATCATCAATTACTTTTTACTTTCCACGAGACAGCAACCAGCGTCTATTGCAATTAAAAAAAACAAAACAAACAAACAAAAAACTTTGAAGTCAACCTGTATCACGTCCCCTCATCAGTACCATTGATTGTCAAGTGCCAGTTTTATCAAAATATATTTTTCCGAGTTGTAAAGAAAAAAAATAGTATCATCTTTCATAGCAAAGTGGTTTAGCTCGGAAAACTCACTGCAATATAATGACCAATAAAAAGACTCGCTAGAAATGGAGTTAATTTAGAAGTCTAAATGTTCAACGTTGGTTTTCCCAATAAAGCACCTGGCAGCAGCAGTCGAGGGAAAGTCTCATTTTTATATTAAGTTGGGTCTCAACTTATTGTTAAGGTGCATCTGAAGATAATTGCTTGCTTGCTCTAGACTTGGTGCGGTTGAAGCTCAATAGATATGCCAATTTTTAACTTTTAATTTTGCTTCCGTTCTTTTTTATCGTGAAACTTCAATTTCCATTAACCTTAGTAGCAATAAAGTAGAAGAAATGTATCTTTATATGCTAAAGTGGTAGGTATCTGAGCTGATAAAAAAGCGAAGGGTTCGAGCTTTTACTAGAAGCAAGCGAGCGAGTGGAATTAGCAGCAGAAAAAACCGGCTGCAAGGGTAAATGCTGAAACATAGCTACTAGTTTCAAACATTGGACTGCCACCGAGAGAAACGCAGCTTTATGGAATGTCGCCACTGCGCTCCTTAATTTTGGCGTCGTGGTCTAAAGGTAGACGCTCGGCTTTGTGACCGAGAGGTCAGGGCTTCGAGGCCTGATTTCGGCAGGTCGACATTTAGTCTTTGACAAAAGCTATTCACACACATTTATTCGCCTCACTCGTTCGTTAAAAGAGATCCTGACT
Source organism: Elysia marginata (assembly GCA_019649035.1). Taxonomy (NCBI): domain Eukaryota; kingdom Metazoa; phylum Mollusca; class Gastropoda; family Plakobranchidae; genus Elysia; species Elysia marginata. Next base: position 38,354 of record BMAT01003673.1, read on the forward strand.
ACAGGCAGTGAAAGATCTTGCCAGAATGCTAGAGTCATGCGCTTTACTTGCTGCTTCTCTGTGAGTTCAGAAGGTGACTTGGTTGGTTATGGCCTGTCGAGAAACCCATGTAAAGCGCTTAGAGCTTTTCAGTGTATAAAAACGCTCTTTACTTACTTTTTTATTAAAAAAAAACCATTATGCCGAAGGTCTTTACTAAGCCTCCCGACTTGTTGACTTAAACGGGAAGATCTAAATCGCGTCAAAGGTATCCATTGTATACTGCTTCCTTCAAAGTCGTATTTGTGAAGTAAAGTCTAGGTATTTTTATTTGGGCGATCTTTTTATCTGTTTGTTGGAAGAGTTCATTGTTCATCCGAAGACATTAACTTCTTTACATCGTCGTTTGCTTTAAACAACTTTACTGATCTCCTGTAAGTTAGAAAGGCATAATGTTAATCTACAATGGATTGAAGCTAGAGTGATTGGGGGTATTTATATCGACTAAATCCGAAATATAATTATGACATTTATACAGATGTGTTTCCGTTTAATACGTTCTATTCTCTAAGACATAGCTTAAAAAACTTGTCTTAATATCAAGACATTTTCCGAAAAAAAAAAACTGCTTTTCTCATTTAATCAAACAGGAGGTAAACGAAGAGCCATCATCTCATTTATAACCAGTGGAATGCAGTGTCAATGCTAAACAAACATTATTGAGGGAAAAAAACCTCAGTAACCATTTTACTATATGCAAGTCGTTTAGCGTAGCTCTTTAGCATACCGTTAAGGGACATAACTTCAATTTACCTGGCCGCTATCGGGCAATCAGAAAGAGGGTTATCGTTCTTGTTTTTACCGAAGTTTTAACAGTATTAACTGTGAGTGTTTTTTAGCATTGTATAATATAATCGATCTTATAGAATATTATATTTACTAGAGTCTTTAGGTTTTCAGTAAAATTATTGTCTAAGTATGTATATAATATATATTCTTGTTTTTCTATCTAAATGAGTCTTAAGTCGAAAAACTTACTTTTGAGATAATTATGGGCTTTCAAGGTTAAGTCGTTGTTTACAATTCATTTTTTTTGGGTCTAAGATATTGATGGTAAACCATTTCTGCTCAGTTTCCCAGCCTGATTCAATTTGAAATTTTATCTTTGATGTGTTTTATTTCCATTGGTACGTTGGCTAAGGACTTTACATTTTTAAAGTTGTGTAAATTTTAAACGAAATCCCTCCCCCCCCCCTTTGTTTCTGAAATATTTCAGGAGTCCTTACGTCGCCGGCTTCGAATTGCTCTAAGTCTAGACAGAAGCATAATAGAGCTTTTTTTTCTTTAGTGTATTTGAACATAGAGAAAAAGCCAGTTCTATGATACCAAGTTCTTTCTACTTTTCCAATTCCAACCTGACACCCATATTGACTGGTTGCAAGAAAGTTCCTGGATTCTTGGAGTTTGTTAACAATTTTTTTGACAGACTCCAAAAACCCACAAACCTTCTTGACAACCGAAACAACAGGGCTCTTGATAAAATAAAAAGGATCGTGTTTAGAAAACGAATTGAAGATAAGGTCAAAATACTGTTAAAGGAAGTAATTGACAATGGATCTATAAAACTTCTATTTTTTTGTTGTTGTTTTTTTTTGTCCCTCAATCAAAAATGTTTCTTTTACTTCTAAATAATGTTGAGAACGATAGGTAAATATCCTAGAAGAACAAAAAAAATATCGAGTAAAGCATCTATGTCGAAGTTGAAAATAAATTGTCTGGAACGACAACAAAGTGGATTTTAACGGCATTACAAGTAATCATGGCTGCAAAAAAGCTGTGAATAAAGTGAAAAGATAATTTGAAGAAATAGATGAATAAGAGAAAGAGAAATACTGAAAGAAAGAAAGACAGACAGACAGATAGACTGACAGACAGAGAGATAGATAGACAGAGAGAGATAAAGAAAGAGAGAGATAGATAGATAGATAGAGAGAGAGAGAGAGAGAAAGAGAGGGAGAGATAGAGCACGCAAAGCAAAGGTACATAATTATATAAGAAAACGCAAGAAAAAATGCAGGCAGAGTGATAGAGAGATAATGCTCGAGAAAATGACACATACGGAGAGACCGAAACACCAATTAATATGTAGAGATGATGTGAAGGTTTATGCAAGCATTGATGAGCAAACCGCACGGAATGGAGTAAGGACTAACCATTAAAGAAAACAAATGATAAAAATTAGCATATATACAGAATATGCTCGGAAAATTCTATTATCATAATCCTGAAGTAATAGCTACTAAAGACGTAGGGCAGACCTCCATCATGGGTGCCAATCTGATATTGAACCGTACACGGTACCACACGCAACATTGACATCATTCTCTCGGTACATACATGTGTACACAGTCTACTTCCCGTATAGATCAAGCCCCACAACCGAGTAACCTACATCGACCGTATAAACTAGATCTAGATCTAGTGTTTAACTACGCCAATGCATTACACCGTCTCTGTCCACTTGCAAACCAGTCATTTATTACCACCAGAGTCTAGATTGTGGTATAGTTTAAAGGGAAGCCACTCTGTTTGACTTGTTGACCCGATAACTTGATAAATAGGTTGTTTTGGCGGCGTTCATTGAGACATCCGTTTTGGCTACTGAAGCGATTGCGTGTTTACTGAAGAGAGATCGAGTACTGCGGCACCAGAATGAGGTCAAGGTGACACAGGGGCAGGGGAGATAAGCAATGTAGAACAACGTAATTTGGTGGACGGCTGATATTTTTTAATAAGAACCAATATTGTCATTGGTGTAAGCCTAATTTTTACCATCCTTAAATTTTTGTAGCAATGTTTTAAAAACGAAATTGTCATGAAAAAAATGGGTTTTTTTTCTTTCTTTATAACAGGATTTACGATAGATATATTATGAGATATGTGGTAGGTTAATAAAACTTGTGAAACTAGGATCTTTAGATCTAAGATAAACATTTATTGATTCAACATGACTAGGTTGAGTACTATCATTGAGAAAGTGAAACTACATGTAGTTGTAAACAAAGATGTAGAAAGTGTCTGTGAATAGTAATGTCAGTGCCTAAGCGTCTAATATTACTTAGATGCCACAGATACCGATTTAAATCTTTTAAACTAGAGCAGCACCTCAAAACGGTTTGTTGATTCATCAATTGTCCTCATGACTTTCTTCTGCCATAGCAGATTTTTTTAAGATCCGTTGGTGTCTAATCTTTGTCAAAAAACACTCATGGAAATACTTTAAGTCAAGATTTTTATCTGGCCAGATATAGATCTGTTCGGGAGAAGCAAACGAAATGCAGTATCTCTAAGAAGGTTTACACTGCAGCTACTGCATTTCTTTTGTCCTGGGTAAAGATATCATGAAATGTCATGTGTGTTTATATTTACTTTTAAGTTTTTTGGGGGTTTTTTGCAGCTTTATATTTTGAATTATTGTTGCTCTCGTCTGATTAACCGTTTTAGATCGCATTTAAAAGTTTAAATGATTTTTGGCCTGGCAAACTTTACTGGAGGCGACATCTACTCCTAAGTAGGAACATTGTGTAGGTCATCCGACATGTTTCACCATGAACATAAAAAAAGATCTAATCGAATGGCCGTTATAAAAAAGTGGCAAGTTTACTTAGAACTCCGTTTTGAAATACTAACAGTTAATAGCTTTTTAAAACAATAGAAATGGGTTTATTCTTTCACGTTTTAAAGTAGTTATGCTTGCTTTTCCCCACACTATTTTGATTCGTTGGTTGGTTGTGTGAATTTTAACGTCTCTTTTCAACTACAAGGTTATATTAGAGACGGCGCTTGGGACAATTGAAAGCGGCCTGCTACACTGCGATGTAAGGAGCTCTTGCATACACCACACTCAGTCACATTATCCTGACACTGGGCCGACAAGACATAGCACTAAATCCATAATTCCAGACACTAGGAGGATCAGCTGCTAATATCAATTTTAAAGTCCTTGGTTTGACTCGGCCGGGGATCGAACCACGCATCTCCCGATCTCTGAGCGAGTATCTTACCGCTTGGCCATAGAGCCGGTCATACTATTATGATCTTGGTAGTCTCATGTTAGAGAGAAAGAACGAAAAGACGAAAGCGTGACTTAAGGCCGAGGTGGTCTAGGTCTAAACTTCTCCCGCTCTTCCCCATTCGCCTTTGTTCAAGTTAAGCCTCTCTAGGTCTGTCTCTCTAAGCAGAATGGTACCCTAGGAGGCTGAGGGAGAGAAAAATACAAAACAAAAATTTAAAAACATTCTAAAACCCGTTTATAATTTGTCACTGGAATCTTCGACTTTAACTGTTTACTGTCTGGTAAATCCTTGTGGGTTACTGTCAATAATTACAGTAAGCAGGGGGCAATACATTGTCACTCAATGAGATAGAGATAGAAAGGGGAGCAGTTGAACGGACTTATGGAGATTTTGAATCCAGAGAAATTTCTTTTGGTGATCATAATTTAAAGTTTAAAAGTCATATTTTGGTTACAGTTATGGAATGTGCCCCCTCTTCAAAGTAACTAAATAAAGATAAACCACCTTGACTATGTGCGTAATAGCTTATGGTAAAAAATAATAGAGAGATAGAAAGACAGGACTTGTGCATAGTTCAGTCATTTACTGCAAAGGAACAGAACGCAAACAAATAGTAAGTGGTCGACCATCCAAACTCCACAACCAACATAAACAAACAGCTATTTTTTTTTCCTTTCGCCTACGTATAGCTCAACCAGGAAGCCAAAACATTGTAAGAAATGTTGACATAATTGTGTGAGGAGGTGGATAAACCATCCACATATCGCTGAGACACTTTTAGAGTTATAGCCTTTGAAAAAAATATTTTACTTTATCTCTAACTTAAAAACATTAACAAAAACATGCCGATTTTTTAAAATGTGATTCAACATAGAATGGTCTTCCAAAATAATGCAATTAGTTATGGGCAACCTCTTCTTCTCCTTCTTTCATTATTTCATTATTTTTTACCAAAATGGTTGATTTTACCAGTTCCTCAAACATTGCTAGAGCAGACTGAGACCAATTTCGGAAAAAAATACCACAACGAAATATGTCTCCAAACACATTCTAAAACATTCACCCCCAGGTCATTGAAACAATTGTGTGAACTTTCTTGTCTATCCCTGGTACAATGAACTCTCTCAGACAAAATAAATTTTTCAAACAGTTTTATCTGGCCTGGTTAAAAAGGCTTGAGAATTGTAAAGGATAAAGTGAGTGCATTGTAGGACCAGTCGCAGTAATGGCGTCGTGCTAAAATGAGTGTAGAATTTGGCTACCTATAGCACCTGTGATGTGTTAGTAGGGCGAGAAACAAACATCTTTAAATTGCCGGACGTATGATAATAGCAACAAAAAGGATGCTGAAATTAAACTAGTAGGTCTGTCGCCAGCACTTAAGTTCATGTAGATAAACCAACAAGCAATGGTTGGAACAATGCGTTTTAAATTTACAAAGTGGCATGACCTATAGAAATTCTGTTTAAATCGGAAGAGTGAAGAATGTATTAGTACTGAGATTGTTACGTGGGATGGAAGTGGAGCAGTGTTTTCGTGCGGGAGAGAGATAGGGAGAGAGACAGACAGACAGTCAGACAGACTGACAGACAGACAGACAGACACACACTCACATATACAAACAGACACATACACAGACGGACGGACAGACAGACAGACAGAGACAGATTGACAGAGACAGAGGGGGGAGATGGAGCGAGTTTAACGAAAAAAGAAAAAAACAACAACATAGGTAGTTAGATGGATGAAGATGTGTACCATTTGATGTTTACCATTTAATATTTACCATTTGATGTTTACCATTTGACACAGCCTAAGATACAAAATGCTTTTGAAAGGAAATAAAGCACAAGTTAGAGTTCACAATAACTAGAGTTTGGAACATTTTTTGAAACTGTAATCTCTGCCCTTTATTTAGGAGGCTGAAAAGGTAAAACCTCTAGTATAGAATTGTTTTCATTGATCACCCGATACTATTTAGAAGCAAGTAATGGCGGGTTATGACTGTCTTGTGAGAGAAGATTAGACTGTTTCCTTGGCTTTGTATCAAGATTTGAAAATAGTGCTGATTTCGATTTTAAATGTCGAAAACTAGCTTTCTCATGTTAACAGTGCATTGCTAGACAGAACCGTGCACTCTTCTACCACAACTAAGGTACTCTTGGACAACTGAGGTCCCTGTCAGGTTGATAGAAATGTATCGACATCTGTTAATAAAACAGCTACATTTTAAAACCCACTCTTTGACAAAAAAGAAGTATCGATAACTGTATATTTCTATCTATCTGGCAAAATCTCCTGTCATTGCAATTGTTTAAGGGTGTCACAGCTAATGTACTCTACCAAATTTTCGACCACAGAATTGAGTGGTTCCGTACTTTAAAGTGACATTAATGTGCCTTTAAAGCATGTCTGAGACGATCTTTGGAATCGCATTTACATAAGGAAATATATTGGAAATCTGTCAAAATAGGAACAAAGGGCTCAAATTCTACAGGTTTTTCCCCAGTACTTTTTTTATCTACAAAAAGTTGAATAAAGGCCTGCAACGACGCCCGATGTACACCTACCCGTTACGAAAGACAATTCAGTGGGTGATTGAGGCTGTGCACATTGCAAAAATCTTGCATTTTGCTATCAAAATCCTTGAAGTTAGAGTATAATTCTTTTGTGCTAAGGATCAATGTAGATATAAGGTAATTTAGAGTTACGTTTATTCAATGAACAAAAGAGTTTTACTCTAACTTCCGGGAGCGTCCGGCACCTTGGTAGGGAGACGCTTTAGTTACCTAATGTGCACAGCCTCGATATGTTCTTGTAGCTTTTTATTTTTAAATACATACAAACAAAAGTTTGATCTGTCTCACTTTTTGACAATGTATCGGGTAAATATCAATGTTTCATTTTTTAAAAAAATATGGATTTTGTTTTAGACTTTGGTTGAACCAAAAAAAATCAAGGGTTCGATTTTTGATGAGCTTGAGTATATAAATAGAGATGTAGATATCCTGTCAATGCTTTTATCAGCCTTTAAGGCTCTATATTTTATACCATATCATTGCTATGAAACTAATTCTCTTCAAGCGTTATATTTTCACCTATAAATCTCTTTTAAATCCATATGATTTTGTTATTTTGTGTGATATGCATGTATCAATGCTTCTGACATAAATCTATGCCATAACTTGGGAAACATCAATCTCATCCGCCTTTCTTCTTGCAGATGGCGCATCCTTTTGTGAGGCATGATGAAGAAGAAATTTTACACAGCTTATATAAAACGCCTTAAGACCACTTTTGATTCACAATAGGTAGATTTAGGTTAGAGCCACTGCCGTGACTCTTCGTTATTTCCCAATCAAAACTGGATTCTAACTTGCGCTTCAAGATAAATAGAATGTTTGTTATTTAGTCTGTTTATTTTATATTTTGAAGAAAAAAAAACCCCACGAACTTCATCCTTTTCCGGCCAATTTTGAAACAAAATGTTCACTAAAGTTTTCTCTTCTTTTGTGTTTATCCTTTCCTTTTTTCTCTCTCTTTCTTACTGCAGCAATAATTAAATCTTCCCCCCCCCCACACACATTTTTCTCGAAGTCTCACCCAGAATTCCACGCCGGCATCCAGGCCTGTCTCCCTCTTGCAGCCGGAGTTAGACGGGTCACAAATTAACCAACGCAGGGCTGGGGACGACAGGAATTAAATTATAAGGAGAATTAGTTGTCATGTCTGCCACGCTAGATGACAGAACCCTCGTCTAGTTATGTACGGAGGAAAAAGGAAAGGTGAGGGGAGGGAGGTGTCAGGTTTACTACAAGTAGACGGTGTAATGCTCCTGTGCATTTTTTATCTAAATTATTTTTTATCTCGAAGTAGTCCGTTGTCTTTATTTTATTTTTGGGTTAAGGTAGGGGGTTGTTTTGGTCTGAATTATCAATAATAGCTACGACCTTGTCCCATTGTTTTTCCAACTTATATTGCATTTTATTTTCAAAATAATTGTTTTTGGCACATAAAACCTCCCTTTTATTTTTTTTTGCCAGATCGTTTTGAAAATTTAGTGTGTGGGTGCCTTTGTTTGTCACAAATACAATACGTGGGGTTTGTGCAATGTTCTACCTCTTTTTTCAAAGATATGTTTTAGATGTTGGAATAAAGACTTTTTCAATTGTTTAAACATGATGTTCAAAATTCATTAAAATATGTTTCGTCTGCATAGAAAAGTCCAATTTTTTTTCTAAAAGATATAATCTTTCCAAAGATGGATCGCAAGTTTAGAAGGATTTCAATGAAAACAGGGAACTTTAACACTTTTGAAAATCGTCAAATTTGACGATGAAAAAAATTCAAAACGGCGTACATTGCTATAGAAAACGTATTAGATTAAAACGTTTTATCTTATTTATTGCTCTAAATTGATCAAGCTGAATCGTTAAGTAATCGTCATTGTAACGAAGTTAGACATTGTTCTAGTCTAGTTCCTTAGTCAT
>BMAT01003673.1:47492-54992 GCA_019649035.1 Elysia marginata
TTTTATTCGTTTACTCGATTATTATTTCTGGTGTTTGTGACAGTCATTTTGGCATGAAAATAGACATGAAAAAGGTTTCGGGGTCCGTCGGCCCTCCTCCTTCCTCCTTTTTCTAATAAATACAAGGAAGCTAGTCAAGATGAAAGAGGTATGTTCTAACAAACAAGATGATTGTGAGATTTGCCTTGTGTAGAAGAACCATTTCGTTTTAGCGGCTACAAGTTTATCATCATTTAGCTAAACACTTATAATATTGAAGCATCTGTCTGTATTTATATTTTTATGTAGGTCTGTATCTGTGTTGGTATAACTTGTTACTGTAGCGTCGTAGCCTAGTGGTAAATGCTTGGCTCTTGGATCGAGAGGTCAGGCGTTCGAGTCCTGCTTTCAGCAGGTCGAAGTTTATTCCTTGAGACAGGCTATTTACACATATTTCTCTGCTTCATTTATGCCTTAAATGAGTACTCGGCTAAAGGCAGTTAAAGATCTTTTCAGTATGCTAAAGTGATGCACATTTTTTTTGCTGTAGCTCTGTGAGTTTAGGAGGTACTTTGGTAGATTATGGCCTGTTGGGGAACCCATATAAAGCACTTAGAGCATATCAATGTATTAAGCGCAATACATTACATAAATGATCTTTACTTTTATTGAGTCTATCATCTTACGTCTGTTTATATCCTGTTAATATTTTTGTTTATATTTATATACTGGAATGTATATCTTGACTGCGTGTATGTTGGTGTTTCTGTTTGCATCTGTTTTGTTAAATCAAACTGTATCTACTTTAGCGCTTCGTATGTCGGTATTTAAATATATATTTTGAATTTTTCTATGGTGGCATGTCCGTATAAATTATGTCTTTATTGCACGGTTAGTATCATTTTGATACATAAATCATATCTGTAACTAGGATTTTGTGTTGATCTACATCTATACTGATTTTAAACCATTTCACTTGAATACGATTCAGCGTTTTTTAATTGATAATAAATCAAGATTCGAAAGTTCTTATATATAGTGTTTAACCTTATTTGGTCGCCTCAAATTATCAGCAGCCATTCTCCGTTTTAAGCTTTGCATGTCAACTTTGACTAATACCGAAAGTCATTTTTTGCTTAACATTACAAAGTATAATTATAGGCTTCACTGTACAGCGTCTGTCGTTTTTCTCTCTATAAGTATCATCAAGATACTAAATCATTACCAGCGACTAACCGACTTTTTGACGGTCACTGGCGCTTATCTCCCTTGTCAGTCCGCAATTAATGTAGACACAAGCTCAAAGATGTTCAGGATAATCTGCATATCACGCCGTGCATCTCAATACTTACCGAGAAAGTAACCAGCTAAATATAACTGTGTATCCAATGCTCCAATAGGTAATAAATAATAATAAATATGTTTCGAGTCCTTCACCGCCGAAGACAGTCTCATGACTTTACATATCTACCCCAGCAGCCCTCTACACACCAAAGCAATTTCAACTCATATTTCAGAGCATTACAGTACGGCTGCCTGTTAGGCGCTCAACTACTAACATTCCACAAATTTCAAGCACTGCCTTTAGCCAGGTACCCGTTTTACAGGTTGGTGGACTGGAGAAAGCTAGGGTAAATTGCTTTCCCAAGGCAACTGCAACATGACATGGTCGGGATACGAACCCGCGACCTCCAGATCTCAAGCCCGATGCGCTAATAAATCTGCCACGCTGCCCCCTTCGCTCTATTTCAGGGCTTAGGGGGTGGAATTCATTGTCCAGATTTCAGCATTAAAAACAAGTTTCAGGAGGGAAGGTAGTAAAGATAATAAGGATTATCTGTCTTTGGATATGCTATCTCACTTTTCTAGGACCCACGGTATCATTGTTAAAAAAAAAAACTTTGTTCAGTAATCTGAATGGACAACAAGTTATTTGCTTTAAATGTTAGAGGCTGAGGAGCTTGTGGCATTCATTGACATGACTTCAGCAAATAAAGATTGAGGGAGCGACAGCGAGAAAATATCGGTTGTCTTAATATATGCATATTCAGCTACTAAGTATGTTTAGAGGTTATAATCCTCTCTGAATTATTCAGCTGGTAAAAAAATCTATATCCTCTCAAAAACACTCTGATTTTATCAAGGATACAATAATAACCGCCGTAATTCCCAAACGCAAGATTATGTAACTTAGCTTAACCTGTTTCTTATAGTCTGTCTTAATGCCACACAAAAGGCATGGATGATACTTTAGTGCAATACAAAATAACAGTTCGAAAATTACCATCTTACACATTTTGTTGTCCTAAAAATAAAGCTTAGAAGAACATACTCAACTCAATTTTTTTTGTTTTGTTTTTTTTTTGTTTTTTGTCTTTTTGTTGTTTTTTTGCACTGGCGTTTTCATTATGCTATGAGATTACCAAAATGTGCTGATTTTTAAAGAAAATGTTACAATATCTTTTTTTCATAATGCGCTTGCCACAAATTGCTAACATTATAGGTGTACCTTATGTTGGTAATTCCCGCTAGGGCGTAGAAGTAAACACTCGTTCATTTTACCTTGAAATTTTGAAACAATGGAACGTAAAAGCTTGATCTTTCATGTACATGGTTTTGGAGCTCACAAAACAACACAGGAAAAGGGAACAATTGCAACAAACAAACACCACCAAAAGACTGAATGGCGGAAGAATACATTACAGTTAGACTATTATAGTTTCGCCCACTTTTCCACTTTGTCCTAAAATCTAGATTATATCTAGAATTAGAATTGAGGCTATGTGTCTGAAATAATTATGGTTCTCGATTCTATACAAGTTTCAATAAATCTTGTTGGATATTGCGGGATTCACATTGGTAACATGCTAGACGTGACATGATTGGTAGTCCTTTACGTGAAGTGACACAGACTAGAGAAGAAGGACTTTGGGGTTCGATTGGAGAGTAGGAGAAGTGAATTGCAGCAGGTTGTTGGTTAAAGAGTAGAAGATGAAGAGTTTAGGCTGTATATCAGGGTGGGGGGTGGGTGTTAGTTCCATGCCTTGTACGATTACGATGTGTTTTTTTTGTGTGTAGTTTGTTGGTTGTTTGAATTTTAACGTCCCAGTCAACTACGACATTATATCAGAGACGGCGCTCGGGAAAATTGAAAGCGTGCTGATACAATGTGATTTAAGGAGCGCTTGCGTACACCACACCCAGTCACATAATATAGACACCGGGCCGACCATACTGAGCGCTAAATCCATAATGCAAAACACCAGGCATATCAGCTGCTAATACCAATTATGAAGTCCTTGATTAGACTCTGTCGGGGATCGAACCACACACCTCCCGATCTTTGGGCGATTTTCTTACCGCTAGGCCACAGAGTTGGTTTTTTTGGGGGGTATCTTATAATTGGTAATTGTTCTTGGTGGTTATCCTTGCTGATTGAATATCGGTGTACATTGACGAATTGGCTTGTGACCTACTAAACACAATTTAGTGTTAGTCCAAACCTAGTTTTTGCGTCTAATTTTTCTTTAGTTTGTAATAGGCTTTGCATGTCATGACTTCTCATTTTTACTGAGAGTTTACGTCGAAGCTTTGCTGGATGTGGAGAAAGAATAATGAAGAGAAGACAACAGACAACAATCTTTATGAATAAAACTAAAATTCTTCATTGGTCAATCAAGAACTAAACGTAGAGCCGAATTACGCGATAAAACAAATATAACAAGCAGAATCATCATCGAGGCTCTGACAAATGGTCGGGATTCTGTCGGTTGTGATGGTGAACAGAAGGTTTTAAGGCATGGCAAAGAAAATAAGGCTATCATTAAAATAAACAACCAACTCTTGCCTTGTTTCCATCTCAAACTGCATCATTTAGCCTTGTGGAAAATGTTCTCCAAAAACACCTTATGGTTTAAAAGAAATAAAGGAAAAAAGTAATTTAAAATCTGTCAGTTGTAACCGTTTCTACATTTCTTCATCAATTCACTTAAAAGTTCTGACGAAGCATTGTGATGCAATGTAAGAAAGTCTTAACATAATATCATTATGACAATATTGTTAGTCTCTACATTATTTCTGAAAATACGCTGTCCCCCATCACAATCTTTAGGTTTACGACGTTTAGCCACTGTCTCAAGTATATAATTATGCGGAAATGAGATTAGCGGCAGTACAAGAGTTATCGTTCCTGATTGAAAGATGCCCAACGCAAGAACTAAAAAAACAATGCTTTCTTGGTGCCATCAAAAATAGAATACTTTTATTCCTCAATTCACTTAGTCTTATAATTTAGAGCGTAATTACCTTGATCCATTCCAAGTAAAAATTGTAATGTTTGCATATTTTGCAATTAGAAACTCAATTTATCTAAGCTACGTTGTCTTTTCCAACTTTATACATGCGGCAATCTGTGGCTTCTCAACTTTTTCGTTGTTATTATCTTTTAAATATCTAAATAGAAAACGACACCTATTGTTAACAACCATAGACTGTAAAGCAGGTCTTTCCAACTATACTGACACGTTGCTGGTAAACATAACACAATAAATAAAATTGTTATGCCTTTAACGGATAAGGAAGAAAAGTCGCTAGATAAGTTATGGTTAACGTTGAAAAAATCCATTTCGCTAAGATTAAAACAAGATATTCAATTTTAAAGCCCACATGCAAAATGTTTATCAAAACACAAATATAGATCTGGAAACTGAAAGGTTTCAAACAACAAACTTAAAGTTTTTTCCCCTCCAAACGTACTATAGATTTTTCACTTAAAACGCCAAAAGGTAGCCATTTTATTTTTTAATTTTTTGTTTGCTACTTCAAAGCCAACTGACACGATCGAGATAGCTCTAAATAAAACCAGTGTGGGTTCATTCTCATAAGTAAAGAATACCGACATGCAACGGTGTGCATGAATAGTTGCAATCAGTTGCTTATGACATTCCCTTTTTCTTCTATTTTACATAAAATGGCTCATATAGGCATTAGGCTTTTAGTTTTGCTACGAAAATATGTATGAAACATTAAACGCACGTAAAACAGAGCCAATATACCATAAAGATAGTTATTATAGAGAATTTATGCTTTCAAACAGTGAACAAACAAAAGATATTGCTTTGCTGATAGAGTGTTCGACTTGCAAAAGTAAGTTGGTTTATTTTTTTTAAATGTCAATAGTTAATAAGGATAAATTAATCATCAAGCTAAAACTAAGTAGTTTAAAGCCTTGAGATGATACCAAAAGGTAGGCGGCTTCTGTTCAAATCCCATTTTATTACCCAATCAGGTCTAGTACAACCTGACAAGTTACTGATACAATGGGGGCTAAGATCTAAGTCCTTCAGTTTTTCATTGATATACGCCATTGGGGTCTAGAGGTAGTCACTAAGCTCTAGGACTAAGAGGTCTGAAGTTTGGTCCCTTGCGTTGGCACGTCGGCGTTTTACTCATTGTGAAAGGCGCAAAACACAAAATTTCATTGCTCAATCAGGCGTTAAATGATTACACTGTGGACAGTGAATGCTAGTGTGTTGGTTTGTTAGATTTATTCGTTTTATTTGCTAGCTCTAGTGTGAGAGTAAAAGATGATAATAAAACGCCCAGGGATTTCGTATGAATTTCTTAATATTTTAAACTGTCTATTGTGCTATATATAAAAAATCAGTTCTATTTACTTTTTTTGCAATCCTTTTGATAAAGTAAACTGTCACCATTTCGAAATACCAGAACAAAACAGATATAAATTGTCAAAAGTTCTATGAATTTTAAACAACAAAAAAAACAAAACTTTCATTTATAATTATCCCCGATACGAATCGTTCAACACATGCGCGCACACCCCAGTCTTTCTTCTAATTTAGGCAATTCTTTTCAAAATGTAGTTTGATTCTTTAGTCTTTCTTATTTAAATCAAAAATCTTAATTAGGTTTCAAAACTCTTTTCCTTTGTCTCTTATGTAAAGCTTGTTGTCAATGTAGGCTTAAATACTCAGCGAGGCTTTGTTGAAATGTCAACATTGTGTTTGTTCTTTCTTGCTCAACATTTCCGCCGCTTTGTTGACAGCTGACAGCCCGAGTTGTTTTGAGAAAAAAGCCCTACCTGTTTATCATTTTAGCAAAGACAGTTGAATACAGCACCAGACAGTTCCCTAATTTGTCAGCGAATTAAGACGCGCAAAGCTTTCAATGATTACGGCATCACAGCTCTGTCTGCCGCAGCGTGTCTAAAGGGGATCCCGAAACACGCTAATAGGAGAGACTTAGAAAGGTGGACAAAGGAAAATGAGATTAGGAGATAAAAAGTAAAGTAAGTTAAATAGGCAAAGATAAAAGAACGGAAAGGGGAATAAGAGAAAACGTCAAATTTGCTGAGAAAAATAAATTCAAAGAAGTAAATCTTTACACACAGAAAAGATGGAGAGAATTGCGAAATAATGAAGATTAAAAGGAACGATGGGAGACAGGGAAGGGAAAGAGGAAAACGGAGAGAGCAATAGAAAAGACAGATGCACTGTGAGACAGAGACAGGCAGTGAGACATTGTAATAGAGAGAGGCCGACAGAGCAAAAGAGAATACACAGGGAGAGAGACAGATAGAGAGAGAAAGAGTGAGAGAGACGGAGAGGAGAGACACACACACAGACACACACAGAGAGAAGCAGAGACAGAGAGAGAGAGGCAGATAGATGGAGAGAGAGAGACATGCAGTAAGACACTGAAATATAGTGGGGCCGACAGAGAAAAAGAGAGGATGCAGAGAGAGAAAGAGTGAGAGAATAAGAGAGAGAGAATGAGAGAGAGAGAACACTATACTCAAGGTAATTATGCGGTATACATTCCTCGCACCCTGGAATCATAAACTAACTATACTACATAAAAAAACTAGTTTTTAGAATTATGGTTTTGAGTTTCGAAGTTGTATTAACGTTTATATTAACGATCTCATTTAATATAAGGTATGTGTAAAAAGCCTGTTTTCATCATTTTTTAGGCTTTGAACAAAACACTGGTCAACTTTTTTCTTTACCTCTCGTAAATGTCACTTAACTTGTGTACTGAATGCGCATAGCCAGCACTATCTTACAGTAAGATAAAATATGTTTATCTTTTAACTATTCTATTCATCAATTTATCTTTTATATCATTTTTAAAGCAGTAAAGAGACGTATATATTGAAACTTGTAAGAGGTAAGAAGGTGAAAACGCATTCTTTTGAAGCAAGTAAAGACAGGATTACTGAACAAAAATTTAAGCGACGTCCGATCGGGGGAGCTTTGTAGATGAACATGAAAACAAATTTTTCTCTACCTCGTCTAAAGGATGGTGACGGTGTCGCTATCCTATCTTACCTTACCTACAAAAAAACCTTCGTTAACTGTGAAGAAAAAAAAATCTGCAATATTTATTTCTTTTTCAAATGTTAAAAATATCCCCCTTTCCCTTCCACCCTACGTGTTTCCGTCGAGTTGAAAGAGGTGTTTACTGAACGTTAAAAAATTATGTAATAACATTGTTTATCTA
>BMAT01003683.1:98066-113510 GCA_019649035.1 Elysia marginata
TTCTTCTTCTTCCTCGGCGTTCTTCAATCATGCAGAAAGTCCTGTCAGATGGATGAATTGTGTCGTCAGGAGTAGGTCGTCTTTGTCCCCCTTAAACTTTTTTGGGTGATATCAGGATTTTGTGGCCACAGTTGTTCTCTGTCGTATTTTATATGAAGGGCACTCGTGAAATTTTGGCTGTGATGGGCCGCATTCGCGGCAGGGGTCCGAGCCCTGCTTTCGGTTGGTTCTTGAGAAAGGCTATTTACACAAATTTCTCTTCCTCACTCATGCGTTAAAAGAGTACCCGACTATAGGCAGCGAAAGATCTTGCCAGTGTGTTAGAGTGATGCGCTTTATTTGCTGCTCCTCTGTGAGTTAAGAAGGCCATTTGGTTGGTATAGCCTGTCAGGGAACCTATGAAAAGCGTCTAGAACATATTAGTGAGTTTGGCGCTATATAAAAACGCTCTTTACTTCTTTGCTGATGCGATTTGAGGTGAAGAACCAATCATCAAGCAACTAAAAGACGGGATTCCCCTGTCTTCTGCAGGTACAATGGAGAAGATTGAAATGCGCTTTGTCGTTGAAACAAATCCTCAAATATACCAAAGTATCTTAGAAACGTATGAAGAAAGAAGCCTATCAATGTTGTAGGGTAAAAAATTCAGTTCAAGTGTTAAGGAAACTGTAATGTCACATGGTTCAGTTCAGACTGCTTTGTTTGACTATTTGAACATGTCTGAGATCTCTGCTAGGTAAGTCTCTGGCTCGATTATCGCTCTTGTCTACACATTTAAATCCTGTTAATCGCAAGGTAGACGACATAAGAATGAGCTCTCAATCCAAAAGGTCGGCAAACTCCAAAAAAAAAAATTTTTGACAATGCACCGCCACACCGACCGGCAATTTCAATGGCGACCGCAGACCCATGTAGGTTAGAAATTCTACCGCATCCGGAACAGGCTATTTACACGATGTAGCACCATCAGCCCTTCTTTAAAGATGAAACTAAAAGGAGCGCGATTTGGTGCCGGAACTGAGGTTTTCAGCATTGATGAAGGTGGATTGAAGGCCCAGCCAAGGGTGTTTTATTTTCAAGGTCAAAGGGCGGTGTGAAAAGTGTGTCGATATGCATGATGATTATCTTAAAATTTAAAGTATGTATAGTCCTTTAATAAAATTTATATCTCTATCTCAATTCCAACATAGTCAGGGACATTCAATATTGATAACTGCTTGCTTCATCTTCTGACATAGTGTTTTCTAAATTTCTAGATCGAACTTCATCAAGCTGTAATAGCCTTGCTATCTTTTGCATTGCTTGCATTCTCAAATTTCCTTAAAATTTTTGATAATTTTAATGGCCCAGCAAGGACTAGAAGAGGAACAAGAAAAGAAGAAGGAGGAGGATGAGAAGAAGAAAGATATAAAACATTGTTGCTTTTAAAATGGTAATACGTAAACAAAGAATAAACAAGTTAAACAAGACACACCTCGAGCTTTTGTAGACCGAAATAATTTGATTTGCCTCATTCTTTTTATGATGAAAACACAGTTCAAACTATGGTTATCTGGAATTCATTTGCGACACTTTCAGTGAGATATAACTGGATAGTCAGAGCACATCTTGCAGTGCCAACCACAAAGCTAAAGGTAAACGATGAAACATGGACCAAAACAGACAAGCAAAACGAACAAAATGGTGATGTACTAACCAGGCTCCAGTTCCTTCGTGCGTTGTCCTGTCCTCCGCTATTTGCCGAAAATCACCAAGCTGTGAACGACATGTTTTATTCAATCCTTTCCGATCACTTAAATGCTTTAATCTAATTTTACTCAAGAAAGAAATAATCATAATGCTTAAAAAGACTAACTGAAATCTTTTTTTTTCCTTAGACAATTGGGCTTCAAAAAGATAAAACCCAATATCTTGTCAGAAAAAAAAATTATTTTAACGAACAGCAAAATTAGAGAGAGACACACAAATAGAGAGAGGGAGAGAGAGGGAATGAGAGAGAAAGAGAGAGATAGATAGAGGGAGAGATCAATATATAACAAACACATAAATTAATCAGATTAACACAGTCGTCGTTTTCTCTTTGCCCGCTCAGTTTACGTAACGCTATTCTCGTTTGCTAACAAATAAAGCAAGTAGGCCCTATGATTATAAAAAAAAAGTTCTTATGTGTCCTTGTATTTTGGGTCACCGACACTCAGTGACATGTTGCAATATAATAATTTGGAGATTATTTGGGCTCAGTTGCTGAGTGCAATCCATTTGGAGTTATATGCATTTAGGTCGTTCATAATGGAAATGGAATTTGATCGCGAATTTAGTCTCAAAAAACGTTGACAATAGGTGGCTTCTCTCAGACAATTTAATCTGCCCTTACAAATATTTAGGTCTTGCAAATTGCATATAGACTAAAATAAAACAGACGTACTGTCTACACACTACAAGCCATCTTTAATATTTGTTTACGGATAGATACCTTACATCTTGAGGCCATACAGATGTATCAGTGAAAACTATGGATGTAAAACGGGGACTGAAATTTAGGCGTTATTTTTTGCAAATCAACCTTATACATACCGAGTTTTTAGAAGAGTTCTGGAATGTACCTAGCCATTGGATATGGGCAGGCATCAGGTCTCCACCATTTGTACTGTCCTAGCGTATACACTGTTATTGCAATGAGAAAAAGTGCTACGTCAGCGTGGCATTTACTTTACTTATAACTTCAGGCTAAATCTGTCATTCAATTATACCCCCCCCTTTACCATTATCTGCTGCCCAGTGTTGGCAGGTGCCCAGTCCACCAACCACGGGATGCCCCAACCTATCTCTCCAGGCATACAGCTCCGAGGCCTCTCAAACGTTGCTCCCGGTGCTGCCCTCAGAACATAACCCGAGTCGAGGGTCTGCTCATTAGAAACATCTCCTATACCAACAGCTTGAGGATCCGCAATAAGATGCGGCCTGTAGTCTCTCAGACCTTCTGGACCTAACGAAGAACGATATTGAGTGTGAGAATGATAGGTGGGTTATACAGATGATGGTGATTGATTATGGTAATGATGATGATAAGAAATACAACAGCCTCAATGGTGACTGGTAGGTGTTGGGAGTGATGATATTGTTGATTGTTGAAAATTTGATCTTGGTACTGAGATCTTGGACAAGTGGTGGTCTAGACCTTTAATCCTTGTTACTATGGCGTAAGCATTCGCTCATTCAAGAAGCACCAAGCACGTTATGAACCTTTCAAAATAGGTTTTAGATAGACGCATAAAGAAATCTTTTAAATTGATGTGCTTTTACTTCCTTGACACTACTTTTGTTATTTATACGCAATGACATCTATTTTCTTAGACTCTAGTCATTTAACTCAAATTGAGTTGCTGAACTGTGCTATGTCACGCTTCTATAACTCTGGTAAGCATGAGCATAATAAATATGTTTCTGGTCTTTACTTATACCATTTAAGCACGAGTCATATCTCAAATTAATAATCATATCCATTACAGCTCTCAGACTGAAGAAAGCAAAGGTGCTATTAGATTCTTCTTCTTCTTCTTCTTCTTCTTCTTCTTCTTCTTCTTCTTCTTCTTCTTCTTCTTCTTCTTCTTCTTCTTCTTCTTCGTCTTCGTCTTCTTCTTCTTCCCCTCTTATCGCCGCCATCGACATCAATTTCAAATAAAACTGTTAGGCCCAGGCAGTAAGATACTGGTCGTTCTCATCGAGAGCTAGAATTCAGGAATTCTTAAGAGGAGAAACAAGAGCATAACAAGGCGTTTCGGCCCTTCAACTCCTAACACCCTAAGGAACTTTTCAAATCAATTCTGAAGATGACAATAAGCTGGAATGCATTCAACTATTGTCTTGAAGTTTTATCTTGTAGGTTTAAACATGCATTTACGATGGTAATTAAGTATAATCTTGAACAACGAAAATTTTCTCCCCCTTCAGATTATATACATTTTTTGTGTTTAAACACAAAGGATAGATCTCTATATCGAAATTTAAAACGAATATTGATTGTTAACCTACTAATACTAGCCTAGACACTCTCTCAAAAAGATCTGTTAAAAATATACCTACCAAGCCCCGAATCTTCGTAAAAATACGAATCACGAGGCCTGTATTTAGCGAATTCTTCAGCTTTTTCAACACCCATTGCTTGTAAGTAGAATGCTTGAAAGACAAATTTCAAGTTAAAATTCTAGATCTATATTGTTGCAAATTTGCTGTTCTTTAATTTCGGCGCCGAAGTGTAACTTGAGGAAAAGTTCGCAACACAAAAATTACCGGAAAAGGAAACATAAAGGATAAAACCATAAACACATTTTGCAAATAAACGAAAAAAAAAACCGCTATAGAATGTGTGCGTTTACATTCTAGTGTGCCCCGTTCAAATGTGTGTATTGTTCAAACATATCGGATTGCTTTGTTCAATTCATATCTCAGTCATGTTTATAGTGTTTTGAGTGAATAAGCTTTTGAAATGTATAACTTACTGAGAGCGATTGAGCTTTTTAGAACATGCTTCCATCTTTGAGTAAACAAACTAGGCCTTAATTACTTGGCTTTGTTTTTCTTTATCTATCTTCTTTGGGAATGAAAAATTTGCAGTTTCAAAACATAAGTTTTTAGTTTTGAAATAATATTGTTTTCAATTTTCCATGATAACGATTCTGGGAATTGTTTCCGTCCCTCTCTTTTCTGCAAAAAAGTTGTCCAGCATACATGACATAAAAAGAGCACAAATTAACTCTTTTCACAAGGCCTATATCTCATTCGAATAATCTTAAAAAAAAAAAAAGAATAAACATTAAATACTTGTATTATGCGGTATCGAAATTCAATGAAAACGATGCTTTAGAGCTGTTTGTTCATGCATCGATCATCAGAAACCATCTTATTTGCTGCAAGGATTCTATCTATACACATTGTTTTTGTAAGCGCATCTGTCATTCTTTTTCACTTTTGGTTAAATATTATTGGCCCAGAGCACGTTTATTGGTTTTTTTTATCTTTAAGTCTTGAAAGCAACGTTGCATGTGAATTTTACGCGTCTGGGGCCTGCAATAAAAGAAGTTGGTGGCTATACAATACAGCTTACTTTTGTACACAGCTCGATGCATATAAGGGTCAATAATAATTGTATTTTAACTTCAACGTAGAGCACCACACATTGCGAATAAAGTTAGAGCATATTTAATAACGCACGCACCTTTACCAAGATGCTTTATGCTTCATAGCCTACAGTAATCGTGCAGGTGCAATTGTTTGATAAATGTTTTTTTTTTTAACCTGCTCCTAAATGTTTAGGAAAACAAAGGCCTACGCTTTATCGATCTGAAGCGAGCTTGTTGGTTTTCTTTAGAAAAAAAAATATATAAAAAAAGTTTACCATGCACTTAATCAAAATTACAGATTATTATTGTTCCAACCACTTTATCAGCGTAGCTACAAAATGTTTGGGTGTTTTGCATGAATATTTTTTAAACATTTATTTAATTCTATCAATGCTTTGTTAATGATAGTCAAATTTACATTGGCTATAAGAAAAATGAACTGTTTGTTATTTGTAATGAAGCAAAGTAAACAACTATTTCTTTTTTATAGTTTATATAGTTAAGACAAAGCGAATGTGATAAAGAGAAAAAGAAACAAAATTTCCAAAGGGTAGTATTATTCAATGAGAGCGCCCCTCTGTCGCAGCTCCCCAATCTTCTACTGCAGATTCAGATATATCTAATCTTTGCATACGAAAAAGTCATAACTATTATCACAGGCAAGACGAGAAAGATAAAAGGCTTTTATATGCACATTTGGATAGGGACAGAGTGTAGATAAATAGATAGACAGACAGAGAGACTGAAAGACGTATAGATAGATAGATAGATAGATAGATAGATAGATAGATAGATAGATAGATAGACAGATAGGATAGATAGATAGATAGATAGATAAAGATAGACAGATAGATATATAGATAAATAGACATATAAAGAGATAGATAGATAGATAGATAGATAAAATATACCCGCACACACTCATTCACACATACATAGATATAGATAGATAAATAGATTGGTTGATTGACAGACTGAAGACTAATGAAAAGAGGCAGATAGAGAGAGGGTTTGAAGATGGCTGGAACGGCAGGTAAAGACATGGTGTTAGGGAGCAGTTATCTTACAAAACCTGAATTTCTTATATCTCCTACGAAGTTATAATACTTAGAGCCTAGGGAATGCTTATGGTGTCAAACTAAAATTTGCTTAAAACTAGTCTCTGGAAACAACTAGGCAAGATATCTAGACTCGCATTAACTATCTAGACGCAAACTATTACCAATAATTACTGTGCCTTGTGGAAAAAAAATCCTGAATCTAGCCAGACAGTTATTCAAGAGGACCAGCGGTTATTTTCCCAATCTGTACTTTCTCGCACTTCAGAGATTACAAGGCAATCTTTTGTATCGGGTAACCAACTATGGGGACTTTAATGCGACATTTTCACCCCTCGGCCTGTCTTAAGAGTTTGGCAACGACAAAATCTTTTAAAGGGCTCCTGAGGTTTACTGGAAAGGGTGCAAACAGAAGAAATAAGGTAGCAGAAAAAAAGGACAGAAATGGATATAGTTAAAGAGAGGGAGAAGAGAGAGAAACAGAGAGAGATAGATAGATAGATAGATAGATAGATAGATAGATAGAGAGAGAGAGAGAGAGAGAGAGAGATAAACAGAGAGGTGAGGAGGGGGGTGTTGGGGCAAGGCAGCTACCGGTCCAAATCCCCCCCATAGTAAGATTAGCTGGCACTGGCTCAATACAAACACAGTGTCTCGCTTGGGGAACCTGTTCATCGATCTATCAATTACTGCACATAGTGTTGATAAATATAACTCGTGTCTTCAGGACGGGTCACGCCGGTGCCAAAACTGCAATTAATGCAGACCAAAAGGAAAACTCTACAACCATGAATACCTTTAAACTCTTACCAAAAGATCATAAGCATTATTTTTAACATAGGTTTTCCGCAAGAAATTTTGTTTTGTATGTTGTTGCGAACTTCGCTGAAAGAAAAAGTTCACGAACACAATTACAACAATAAAAGTTAAAACAACACGCACGGCTCTATTTAATTTGAAATTTATACACATTTCTATGGAAAGAACCCATTTGAATGCCCAATTTATGAGCAGGTTAGTGCATTAATTTGGCTTAAAACCTTTAGATTAAAAAGTACAGCCATAGCAGACATGCTATGCTAGCTACCTCTTTGAATTATGGCATATTAAAACCAAAATCCTACGGTGATTTGGATATATTTCAATAAAGGATTGAGTCAACCGTGACTTTTTATGAATAATGATATCCCACGTCCGCTTTATTTATGTTTTTCTCTGGTTCCCTTTTGATCTCCATTTTGTTTGTTCACTGTCTTGCATGTCAGTCTATCTGTTCGCCAATTTGTCGATCGATCTATCTATCTATTTATATCTATCTATCTATCTATCTATCTATCTATCTATCTATCTATCTACCTTTCTTTCCATCTGTCTATCTATCTATCTATCTATCTATCTATCTATCTATCTATCTATCTATCTATCTATCTATCTATCTATCTCGCCCCTCTCCCTTACTCTTTTTTCTCACGGCACAGTAAGCCGTTTTGTTCAATAGGCCTTTCATGAATACGTTTTCACAATTTCTCTTGAAAACCATTCAACTAATCGCCACCAAAAAAAGTCAGCAAGCCCTTCAATTGTTAGAGTTTTCAATGTGCCTGGTGGGAAAATTCTCCACAAGTTCGCAACTTGTTGCAAGTAAATTCATTTCCAGAATGCAGAGAAGAAACTTTCGATAAAGAACCCTTATGTTCTGGTATTGAACAGGCTGTTCCGTGCCATACAAAGCAGCCTTTATATCAGAATGGCCTGTTCCACTGATCTACTCTCATTATAAGAAAAAAAAAATGATATATGCATACTTTGGGTATCGATTTTTGATAAAGTATAACTCTAAGACTGAGGATTTTTTTCTGGTACCTTAAATTTTACCGTGGGATACACTTTAAGTCAACACCTTTTAGGGAAACTTTTGCTTAAAGTAAACATTGTTTGTGAGTCCGATTTTGTTTGTCTTTATTACATTTTTGTTGCGATTAAAATCAACTGCTGCATAAAGTCAACACGTTTTTTTTGGCTCCCTAGGTATTGACTTTATCAGGATTCCACTGTATATTTAGATTAGGGCTATCCAAAAAGCGTTCTCTCTTTCCTCCCTCTCTTGCTTTGTCTCTCCGTCTGTAAAAAATTATCCTTTAGAAGCTGGCGTTTTCGTCTTATTGCAGGAAAGAGCCTTATCCATTTCTTTCTATTATAAAGCACCGTCTCTGACTATTAAGAACACCATTTTCTTTTATTTGGCTTCTCAACCATTGTACAGAAGAGGCATTTCTATTATCGTTATTCAGGCTAGGCCCTAGTGTACTCCGTTTATATTAATTCCTAAGTCAAGCCTCAGCCTTTTGTCTTCCACTCACTGAAGCGCATTAAATTGAATGTGTGATCGAACCCTCACCTTTCTTTCTATCATTGTTCCAGACATCACAATCCCATAGAAGCATGCTTTGTACGTAGGAAATCGATTTATTCGGCGGCTCTTGACATGGTGTTGTTAACTCTTAGGTACATGTATTTGAACTTTGATAGCCGATTGCAAGATCACTTAATCAGATTTTTTTTCTTTTTGATTTAATATAAATTACGCCATGAGAAGCAATCGGAATAGGGAAGCTGTCGCTGTTTAAAAAAATTGAAGAATATCAGAGTTATTTTGACAAAGAAGTTGGTATTTGACGATGAATCGTAAAAGAATCCAAGTCAAGTTTTTATTGATGTTGAAATGGGAAATCCCCGGTTGCTTTTAACTGAAACGATTACCCAGGCCATGAACAATGTAAGAAAGGATGGAATGACAAACTAAATTATTTTTTAATGAGCATGTGGTTCAATAAATCGAATACACGGTAGATAGTAAATTTGAAAAAGAGAAACATTGCAAAATGAACATATTTTCGGGCTCGACATTGCATGCCTTTTTAGTTCCTATAGCTTATCCTATAAAACTTATAACACTCAAAAGAGTAAAAAATTATTCTTCTCCGCCGCCATTAATCTTTCTAAAGCATTCTGATTTGAGGTGTGTAAAATAAAAATTGTGGTCAGTGTTTTGTTAGATAATCAAACAACCGTTTAAGTTAAAAAAATCAATATGCGACATTCGTTTTTTTTTTCAAAGGAAGGAACAATCCAAGAACATAATTAAATTGGAGGGTTTGAAACACAATCTCATTGTTTTTTAAATGTTTCTAACCTAAATATACGTCACAACTTGGGAAATACCAATCTCTTCCGCCTTCCTTCTTGCAGATTGCGCATCTTTTTATGTTACACGCTAGAAAAAAATATATCACGCAGCTTGAAACAATATCACGCAGCTTTGAAAAAGTCACTCTTAGACCACTTTTGGTAAACAATTCTGCACTAATAGATAGATTTAGGTCAGAACCATTGTACTGAAACATGTACATTCGTTTGTTTGTTTGTTTGTTTTTTTAAAGCTCAAAATACGCCAGTCTATATATTTTTTTAAAATCGTGCCCCATTTTCTAAGCCTATTACCTGTTCCCCCTTTCTCTTGTCAAACGTCTGCATAAGAAAAATAATATAAAATAACTTCTCCTCTACCCATTTATATTCTTGTTTCCTCTAAAGAATTCATGCATTCTGATTTCCTCTTTTATAAAATAATTACGATCTATGCTTTTTTTATACAATACCCCCTTTACTTTTCCCTTTCTATCTCTCTGTCTTTCTGTGTCTCTATATCTCTCTTTTTCCATTGGGTCCTTCGCAAATTGCTTTCATTCTTCCGCCTTTTAATTTGCAGTGCAGAAGTCTAATCTATCAACTTAAACGTTTTTTGAAGAATCCCTTCTTTTCGACCTCTATGCCTCTTCTCTGTCTCCTTTCAATCCCTTTCAGTCCTTCCACACTTTCCTCTTTCTTCTATTTTTCTCACCCTCTTTCTATTTCTATTTATTCCCTCGGCATCTGGACCAGGACATGGTACTACAATCTACAAAAAAGCAGCTGGGTCCTAATCATAGAATATCTCCTTTGGCTTGACAGTACTGTCATACTGAACAATAATAGCGAACATAATGTCAGAATAAAGACTCACCTCTCTCTCTTTCTCTCTCTCTGTCTCTCTCCCTACCACTCTCTATCTAGCTCTGCTCTTTCTATCTATCTCCTCTATTCTTCTTCTTCCTCTTGGATTTCAACTTTACGGTAAAAAAGCCAAAACAGTTTAAAATTTGCACGTCTCTAAATCCCAGCAACAATTTCAGGATTGAAGATTTAATGCGAATAGTGCAAAGCCAACCTATAAACTGCTTTAGACGGTGGGTATAATGGCCTTAAAAGCCGTATCAAATGGAGAACAGAACAAATTAGATAATTGTTTTGTTTTGACTGATTGTAATGGATAGGGCAAAATCACTCGCATTGAATATATGTTAAACCGTACCTAAACTATTATGTAAATTTTGTTTATGTCAAGGTTTTTTATGCGCACCACTTATGCGACATTCATAAGTCTGATTTTATTAACGGTACATTTTGCTTACACAGAGAAGCCATATCAAGTCTTATTGCCTCACTGATACTTATAAAAAAGATGCTTGTCATCTCTCTATAATTTTGCCACGATGCAAGATTAGGGGACGTTGAACTACTTAAAGTACCCAAAAATTTAAGTTGGTCGAATGGCTTTTGTAAATACAGTTAGAACTCAAAAATTAAATTAAGAATAATTAATGCCAACCACTTGTACAAACAGAGACCATTATTTTACGCAGGCCTACAACTCAGTACCGGTATCTTTAATTGCTGTGTCTTTTAGTGCGATATAAAAATTTTGACATTTTTGGCTATCATTTTTATACATTGTGAAGAAGATGATCATGATGAGTATCATGATGCTTATGACATTCTTAGGCTCTAAAAATGCCAGTGGTGATTCATGGTGCAAATTAAAATGATGGTTACAAGGATGATATGGTGGTTATGGTGTCATAAGCAGAAAAATTACTTTCAACAACAACAACAAAAAAAAAAAAAAACAAAAACAATGATGAAGGTTTATACATGTAGTAATACCTTTAAAACTACCACTTTACCTGTAAAAGGCACGTGACCAGAACACGGGTAAGTGTAAGGGAAAACATTGTCTATGTAGTTGACGCCTGTTGGTTGCTCTTGTCGCACCTGCGCCATAGCTAGTAGATTATTTAAAGCGTGCTAGCACGTCACTGAGACCAGATGATAAGTTAAAATTTGCAAGATTTCGTCTACCTTACAGAAACTCTACTTGCATCTGTCTAGACGAGTTAATGAGAAAATCGATTGTAAGCTTGGTCCACTGACACAGTGCCTGTAAGACTACGATACCTTGAAAAAAAATATGTCTCCTATTGTTCACAGTCCGGAGTATTGTTTCATTTCAACGCCAGTAAACACAATCATACTGGTAACTAACAGTATTGCGTGAAAAATAAAAACCATGAGAATTGGAAACTTTCTCTACTCACTCGTTAGCCTGTTAATTTTTTCTGTGACTTTTCTCATTCATATAAAATTTATTGAAAGAACAGTTACTGCAGTAGCCTAATGACACCAGTCCTGCCCGCTTCGATCACGGTAGCCTACTCCAAATATACGCGTCTTCAGGTATAACGAACTATGAAAAAAAACGCTTGTCTCAGGAGGGGAAATCAAGAATGGCACAAAACCAGGCCTGGATGACTCCGCATGCCCCCTCTGCTTCACCTAGCCACCTTGTTTAGATCTAGGGCCTAAGTACATACTCCAGATCTCCACTCTGTAATATAACTCCGAAACAGCTAGGTTTTACGGCGATTTTCGATAAGTACGCTTCATTGTGCACATCCGGCAAGAATGTTGTCATGGAGCACCGTATCAACTTCCGGTATTGGAAGACACTTGGTCCACAGGAGGAAAATCGAGGGTTCGCCTTGTTTGTTCAAGACATTTGAAACACTCGATTGCACGCTCACAGAAGCCAGAGTAAGTGAGTGAAATTATCTAGCGCTATGTTATGATGACCATGCGTCACCCAAACTGTGTTAGAGAGATTTAGATCTTGATCTAGCATCTCTCCAATAGAGATTTAGATCTAAATCTTGTGGACTCTGGGCCTAAATCTAGATCTAGATCTACATGACGTTTAGGAGACTACATCTAAGCCTATTTTATAGTACTCTAGGTCTATTTGTATTTTAGATTTAGACTCTCCAGTCTAATCTAGACATAGACAGTCGCTAAGTATGTGATTAACAAGTTATGACTGTCAAGTAATCAACTTGCTTCATGCCATCAAATTATACTTTAAGTGCTTTATTCCCAGCACTCAGCAGTCATTGTAATTTGTATGCCTTCACGGTCTGTAGAGACTTGCCAGGTCTAGATCTACAGAAAAATATCGATTTTGATACCTTTGAGGCTGTTAAAGTAGTCAATATCAATATTTTTCTATTGATCAGGCAAAGTCTCTATGGACCACAGTTGTTCAGGAGTAACAATTTTTATTGCATTGTGCTGTATGTAACTAGGTCTACTTGTCCATATTCTGAGATTTCTCTTCTGTTCCTGGTTTCTCCATTCCACACCGCCCTTTTTTGCGTTTGTTTTTGCTACTTATCTGTCTGCTCTATTTAATAATATAGAATCTAATCAGGGCTTGAATGCTTGAGCTATAATAAAGGAGCAGTGCTTACACAAGCACAAATTGTTTTGAAAAGTTGGCAGGTACAAGGAAAGGCAAAAATGGTATAATTCTCGAGGTAATAATAGTGCCCTGGCACCTGCATTTTCCCCTGTAAGGTTTCCATGATCAAACAGGCTTGCGTTGAGAGAGTACAGACTTTAAGCAGCAACGCGTGAGTATGACACGAACGTCTGTGGGTCTATTTTTAGAAACTGGTTCCATTATTTTTATAGTTTCTCAATCTGCTTTCCCGATTTTCACGTACGCGTAGTGGGACATGGTGCGTGTGCTAAAGGTCTCTAGTAGACAGATAGGCACCACTTCTCATAGTGCCAATCGAGGCAGCCAATGCCAATACATTTTTTGCTATATTTCTCAGGCAAGGTGAAGTATCAGTTGAGTCAGTGAATGCTGAATGGTAAAGGCCAAATTTGATTCAGAACAGTCATCTTTGGCTATAAAGGAAGAAAAAAAAATCAGTTTTTTTTTTCAAAGCTTTTTGCTTAAATGTGTTCTTTAAAAAATACTGTCCTTTTTTTCTTTAAAGGCACAAAGGACTGTTCTGAAACAATATAAATTACATACACTAGGTTTTAAAAATGCAGATGTAAACTTATAAACTTTTAATCTTATGCTCATATTTTGCTGAAAATTCACAAGTTTACAACTTTGTTTTCATAGGATGGAGGCCAAATACCTAAAGAACAACCTTGGTTGTCTTACTTCTTGTCTGAAGGAAGTTGCAGAAAAAAGGCCACATGATCCAATTGAATATATTGCATTCTGGCTGAGGAAACATGTCGAAAATGCAAGGCTCAAAGCAAAGGTAGTAAACATTTGAGAATGCTGCACTGGCACTTGTATATTTTATTGCATAGGCCTACTATTACTGTATTAGAATATATTGTTGACAGAAGCTAGTCTTAAAAAAATTGATTCAACAGTCTCACATTAAATGCGGGATTTCGTAATGCATGAAAAGCTAAAAGTCCTCTTCATAAGCTGTTTATGTTACACTCATCTCCTTGTTTTCATCTTGGGCCCTTTTCCTTTTTCTAATAGATCTACAAATTTAAGGAAATAACTTCTGTATCACATGATCCATTTATTACTTACAAAATGTTGTCACATTGAGTGCATATCTATAATCTTTAAAATTTCAAGGCTTTCAGTATAAATAAGGATTATGCTTTCAATTTATTGCATTAACAAATATTTCTTTTACGTTTCATGTCTTCTTAACTAATTTTTAAATATTACTAGTACTTAATTATTTTTCAAGTTATTGAAGTTGTGATTCTCAGAATGTGACTGGTACACAAAATTATTTAAACGTTTTTTGTCTCATAAAAACTGTGTTTCTCAAAGGTTGACAAATTCATTCTTTTTATTTTGTTATTTTTTTATTTTAAAGAATATGCTCAAAACTTTGAAAGTAAAACAAATGGGTGAATTGGAGCATGTGATCTCTTTTCTGAGATATGTACAATTTTTATATGCTCAAAAAGTTAAAAGATAGGTACACATACAAAAGAAAAAGAACCCACAAACAAAAGCTTTCGATTGAGTAGTAATAAATCATTTAAACTTACAGTTGCGTTCTATTATTTTTCTTGTTTGATCTCCAGAAAGAAGAGGAAGCCAAACAGCTGCAGAAAGAACAAGAGGAGGAAGCTCTTGACAGAGAGAGGAGAGCAAAACGATTAGAAGAAGCCAGAAGATTATCTGAGGAGGAAGCAGCAAGAAGAAAGGTAAAATAAATGAAAAGTGCTAAACAAATCAAAAGAAATGAGGGATAGAGATGGTAAAATCATTTAGAGTGGAAGTTATATGACTTTAAAGACTGAACTTATTCTGCAAATAGTGTAGGACCATTGAAGATCCTTATGATCCTGTTGCAGCCTTTGTAGGTTTCCTTTTCAATATTGACAAAGTGATGAAATAACATTGAACTGCTTACTGAGTTTGATGCAATAATTCTATTGTGGTCTTTTTTTAGCAATCAAATATGATAGACGAACATTGATAGATGTGCAGTTTAGTCTAAATATTTTGAACCCCATACGAACAAAATTAACTTAAAAATACCCAAAATTCGATTTATCAATACAGTGTAACACCTAAATAAAGACCAGGTAAAATTTTGCTAAAACAGGTCTTATATGCGGAGGGTCTTATTTCAGGGGTTTAATTACTATTTCCATACAAGTGGACGTCTTCAAATTTAAAGTCATATAAGAGGGATGGTCTTTATTGAGGGGGTCTTAATTGAGTGGCTCCACTGTATATTATAAAAGTGGGAAAAAATGGTTAATTGGAGCACAGTTCAAATTAGGCAAATTTTCAAATTATTCAGGGCTGAACTGTAAGTACTTGACTGTATCCACTCTTTAGGCCGAAGAAGAGCGAAAGGCTCGTGAAGCAGCATCTGCAAGTAAATTGCCTGTGGTAGAGGAGAAGGAAGAGCCTGATGTGGATGCTGCTGCACCCCCAGCTGAACCAGCAGAAGCGGAAGTATCAGGGGAAACTGCAGGTGAAGACTCAGAGGCTAAGGAGGCAGCAGAGCCAGAGACAGAGGCTGAAGAAACAGCAGCTA
>BMAT01003683.1:120400-132574 GCA_019649035.1 Elysia marginata
AAAATTGAAATAAAATAAATTCTTTTCCACAGAAGAATTCACACACATTACAGAATTTTTTTAGATCCCTTCAGAAACAAAGATTAACTTAAAAGTGAAAGTGTAAGGACATTGGAGCCGCACGAGTTGCAAAGACTTGTTTATAACCGAGACTGCCAGTTATAACTGATAGCATTGGCGAGTCAGTGTTTAATAACAACGATGAAGCTCGTGTCCACCTACATTTATATTTCATCGAAGTACTTAACGCTGCTAACATGCAATAGTTTTAGAACAAGCCGCACGCTGCACTAATGCTTGAGCTGTCCATATTGGCTCAAAATTTGAATGAAAAAATAACAGAAAATGTGTGAAAGCATGTACATGCACTACACAAAAAATATAAGGGAATGGAAAACAGTCTAGGTCGCGCCCTATCATTACAATTATGGAATTGTTGAAGGTTGGAAATGTTGAAAATTGGTGAGGCCCACTTGTTGAAATGGCAACCAGTGCCGCTTGTGATTCTATAGGTCTTGGCCTCTCATTGTAGTTGTTTTAAACAGCTGCTTATGTGCTTGGTAGGCCTATAAAAGGCATGTTTAAGGACAGCATGTATTATAGGCCTACGAACTCTAAAGTGCCATTTTCATTAGATGTGGTTGGACGAAGAACAATGTAATATTTCAAATTTTTTTCTGTGTTGAGCAAGATTAACTATTTTTTTTTAAATTTGTTCTCAACATAATGATACAATAAAAGGGAACAAATTGCTTAAACCTCTTTTCTGTTTTCTTTAGTGGTTTTGGGAGCCGAAAGTTACTTTAACATGCTATTGTTGAAACTGTCAACGTAGAAACACAATATACATGGCATACATGTGTATAAAACCTGAAGTGGATCTCAAGAGACAAAGCAACATCAAGCATGGCGTCTTCATCACTAATACTATACCTGACTATGATGATGCTTGTCCACTTGGTCAATGGCCAATCAGAGACTGCCCAGCAGGCTTCGCTGTATGAGAAACCTTGGAACTTTGTACGTACCGCGAACGCTAGCAAGACGTCGTTCAATGAGGAGGAGAAAGTTCTGCTGCTCAAACTTCACAATGCGTACAGAAGTATGGTGCAGCCACCCGCCCGCAACATGAGAGAAATGGTAAAACTCTAACATTGTTTTCTTTCAAATGCCAAATTTATTTGGTTTTTACTTTCCAGTTGCGGAGATACCGCCGTATTGCTCACGATTGTGAACTTGTAATCTTTGGGGTGAAGCAAAGCGTTTCTTTGTTTTCTATAGCGGCGTGCAAGATTATGGAAGCCTGAACACGCAATTAGTATAAGCAAGAAGTTTATTCCCAGGCAATGAAGGCCTAGAGGCTTAGACTTAGATCTATGCATGTTTTTTTTATCTAATCGATATTTAACTAGATTCAGTCAGTTCAACTAAGCTTTATTTTTAGACGCATTAGTGTAAACAGTAAGGAAAAAGAAAACCAATTATAAAACTGAGGCTTAAAAGTTAATTATTTACAGTCCAATTGTGAACTTGTAATCCTTGAGGTGTGGCAAAGTGTTTTGTTGTTTTCTATAGCGGCGTGCAAGATTATGGAAGCCTGAACATGCAATACGTATAGGCAAAAAGTTTATTCTCTGGCAATGAAGGCCAAAATGCTTAGACATAGATCTGTGCATTAGACACATAAGTGTTAACAGTAAGAATAAAGAAAACCAATTACAAAACTGGGGTTCAGAAGTTAATTATTTACAGTCCATTTTTAACTAGTCCCACTCGGTGTTCATCACACTTTCAAGCTCATCCATTCTTACTTCATCTTTCCCTTTCCTCGGGCCAGGTATGGGACACCGATCTGGAGAACTATGCCAGACAGCACAGCCAGGCGTGCAGTGGAGCCCACAGCGCAAGGTCCATGGTTAAAGTCTGGTCGCCTCTCATCTCAGAACGCTGGGACCTGATGGGCGAGAATCTTTACTGGAGTTACGGTATAGTTTGATAGCAGTTCAGAACACGTCACACTAAAAATAAAATAAGTCAAATCAAAATTTTAGGTATGGTCCAGGTACTGATTTTTTTGACATTTTTTACATTTTCATTTAATATTATAGTATTAACATGAAGGAAAACCATTGCAGACTCCGAGTTTTCAAAACTGTAGGTTATGTAACCTTGTAAAACATGGGGAGCTCGGAACATATATGGCCAAGAGTGTCTTCCCCTTGATAAGTCAATATCTATGTCAAAATTTTTTAAAAAGTATAAATATTCTTTTAATGTAGACCAAATTAAATATAGTGTGATGATTGTGATTATAAGACATACGCGCCATCTATAGGCCATGAAGGCATAATATTGAAATTTCTTAAATTCGAATGATGCTCTAGAAATTGCATGGTTTTCATGACGACACATTATAGTATGAAGTGTTTGCAATAAAACCCCCAGTCTCCGAAAGAATGAAGCTCGTCTGTATTCACGCACCTATCCTGTTTTGAATCATATTTTCGACACTGCAGAAACGTTCAGAATCATTTTACATTGCATCAATATAAAAATACAGGTATGATGGGTCACTTCGCAATCTCAGGAGACTCTAAGCAAAAAAGGTATCAGCAGATACACTGCTATAAACATCAACTATTGTATACGACCCACAGAAATCTAAAAATAGGGCCTATTTTTAGATTTCTGTGATACGACCTCAACGCAGCCCCAGAAGTGGATACGTATATGGTTCTGAGTCCGCTTGGTCGTCTCTGTAAAGACAATGCTGCTTATATTTTAAGCGTTAAAAGACTTCAATTGAAAAAGCAAGTACATTATAAATAGCATTTACGTGTATTTGAAAGCAGATTTTTTAAAGGATCCAACTGAAAGCTAATCCAAACAAATTGTGTCTCACTTACCCTGGCTACGCCACATTACTAAACCAATAATAATTTCATTTAAAAAAAGGTACCTGAATTATTTTTAACAGATTAATCTTTTTCGCATTGAAGTTATACATCCCTAAACTACTGGTCTTTAAAACAAACTAAATTAAGACATATTTTGTTGAAAGTATAACCAGGCAAATCCTAGGGATGGTTCCAACAAAGTAAATAACTTCGACTTCAGTTCCTTAATTCGCCTTCTAATCCTTGTGTACTTTGATGACCGATTCTGAGAGCAGGGGATCGCTACAGCTTGGAAGAAGCTCTGTGGATGTTCTGGGAGGAGGGCTCGGGTTACGACATCTCCGCCAACACGTGCACTCACCGCCTCACCTGCGGCCACTATAAGGTGGTAAGTATCGTGACCTTAGCCTATGCGTGGTTGATAGATACTATGCAAAACGTTTGGATTTTGTTTACATTGACATCGGTCAGAAAACACTTACCAGTTACCACTAGAGTTCCGATTTCATGAAAACTTCTTCAAACACGACGCAGTCAAGAACTAGGCACATAGGAAATTATAGTCTATCATTAGATTAAAAGAATGGATTTTGGCATTCAAAATAAGGAAGAATAGTTAGAAAAAAACACTAATCATTGGAATGACAACGAGTGCTCTCAATGACACTGAACATTCATGTTGAAACTTTAATGTTAGAGGCAGGTGTAAATTTGAAGGCAAGCGTGGCATTTCCATAAAATGCAATAGACGCTCTCAACCTTAAACGCAAAAGAGCATTTGATAAAAAGGATATAGCTAATTGAATGTGTGAGATGCCCACACTACCTCACCAAAATGCACTGCAACGATAAATACATGCTGAGAGTGGAAAGACATGGATTTCGACAGGAAAGAAAAGACTTGTGTCGATAGTTTGAAGAGATATAATGAGAACGAGATTAAATTCAAGAATTTTAACTTTATTGGAGCAATTTTCAGTCATCAAATATAACCATAAACAAAATATGAAAAAGGAAATGCTAACATTCTACACAGGTATTAGAAACACAAAATCCCCCCTCCCCCCCCAAAAAAAAAAAAATAAAAATAAAATTTATCACTACATACATTAAATCTTCCAACCGCTCCCTATCTTCCACCATCAATCTGCATCCATACCCTTTTGTCAAGCTCCTCTTCCAAATCCCCTCTTCTCCCCTATTCATCATCACGTCAAGTAAATGGCTACTATGTATGGCGGGGCAGACACACAGGCAGGACATCACACACACTTAGATACACATATGCCCCTAAGCAGCCGGGAAACTTTCATAAAATACAGTAAGTGTTGAGCGAATATCAGAATAAGTATCTCATGTCGTGCAAGAAGATCCCTGAAGAGTTACTCTTACGACAAGAAGATTCTGTTTTTTCCATTGCCATAATCCCTACTCTACAATTAAAATCCTGCGAGCCTAAAGTATCATAACAATGCATGCTTGAATATTCTGGATCAAAACAAATAATGATCTATCCATCCACGTGCATTACTCTCTCATTTGACTTCACGTTTATTTTCTGTCAAAATCAACATTCGAATTTCACATTAATTTACAAATGTCATGTGCCCGGTGTGAATGAGTCGAGTGTCGCAATTTTTACCTCTAAAGGCGCTTCTGTTTTGAACTAGATATTTTTCTGCGCTTCCAAATGGTAAAAATTTCGTAAAATTATCAATTTTTTGTGGAAAGATATTAAATATTTTGATGATCTAAAATACAGATAGAAGTAAGAATTTAGGGGACTTTGAAGGGCGTTATCTAAACAAAGAAATTTCCGACTTCCGACTTATTCGTCCTGCATGTGAGACAAATATTCATTTAACTCCTTCCTTTAAAAAATAATAAAAGCCATCGATGAGTTCGGACAAGTGGCAATACGCGTATAGGTACCTTGATTTACTCCTTCTGTTCCCTTTCTTTCATCTTTACCAACCTGAACATGACGCTCACCGTTGCATGATGTGAGAGCAGCTGGTGCTGGAGAGCTCGTGGCGAGTCGGCTGTTCGATCAACCAGTGTGACAGTTTCACTGACAACCCCTACCCTGGACCAGCAATGTTCATGACATGCAGCTATAATGGCATGTGAGTGTGGAATATATATTGTATTACTAGATTATGAACTATAATGGGTACACAGAACTTTTCTTTTGGCATAGCCATGTCTATATCAGAAAAATAAGGTCAAACCAAATACACACAAATATGATAAACTATGATATTACGGTAAATAGAAATCTTTTGATTTTGTTCATGCTTCGTTTTCTTCGCCACTCTTTTTAACACCGAAATTTTACCTTTTCAAAGATATTTAGACCTATAAAGTCTCAGTCCTAAATAAAAAAAAATATACAAGACAAGAAAGACAGTGACATGACGGCAAAAAAAACAAACTTGCCCAAATAAATTAACGACAACCAACGTGACTAAAGCATTTTTTTAACATTGGATCTAAGAAGCTCTAAATTATGTAAGGTAACATTGTAACTGCTTTTCATAAACTTCACATAATTTGCATCACCAGGTACCTTGATGCTGCTCGACCCTATTCAGTGGGTGAGGCATGCTCGGGATGCAACAGAGAAACGGTCGGAACGCAATTTGCCAACTGCAGGAACCGACTTTGTGGTGAGTTCGCTTACTTGTTCAGCAAAATTTATTGGTAAAGACGTTAAAAGAACTAAGTTGGAAAAGAAATAGCTGCAAATTTAGACAGAAGGGCACATTAAAAAAAAATATGATCGATCTAGACTTAGCGAAGAATAATATGTATTAAGACTTCGCAAAAAATATATATAAGAGAGATGTTTAAATGAATGAATCCCATTATGGTCTATTTGATTGGCAGCAAGAGATGTGTGATAATATATAAAACTCATCTCATCGGACTTAAAAATTACATAAAAACGGAGAGCGCTTTTAAAATTTTAAAAAGAATTAGGAATGTGTCTCAAAAACAGAGTGAATGAGTGGGAAGACGCAAATTTTACTTTAAAGCACATTGATATTTTGAATAATGTATTTTTTCTGACCTTCCAAAAATAGCAAGTTGTATTAAGTCATCAAAATTTGCTGGAAAGATATTGGAAATTCTCGTATTTGAAAATATAAGTAAAGGAGGATTAAATCTATTTTAAAGCCGTAAATCTATCAAAATCAATGTTTGCGACTTCCGACTCATTCATCCTGGCCGCAAGACATTATGCGTGTGGCAACATCCCGCGCCCTCTTGAAAAATTTTGGGTGAATTAAGAAACTTTGCACTACAAAATTTCGGTAGAAACAAGGCAAGCAAGTATCTCATCAACCTCCTTCACGGCTCCAAAAGTTTGAAAACTGACACAGTCAGAAGAAGAAAGAGAGAATGGAGATGAAAGACATTAAGACAAAAAGAGAACATTTAAGGCATGAAATTTATTATCACCATAAAAGTCATTTTTTATGGCATGACAAGAAAAATTGAGATAAGATTTTAATATAAATAAAAGGTAATCAAACAATTTTAAGTTTTAGAAGAGCGTTTACTATGTTGATAATTTTTAATTGCCTTTTATGCTTTCAACACTGAATAGACGAAATAATTAAAAGAAAGGAGTACAAACTAAACAAACAACAATACACGCTAAATGTATTCCTACCGTGCTTCTGTATATCACCAGTGACATCGCGGCAATTGAGAAGGGGCACGGGGTTTGACGGCAACACTATCATTATAGGACTACAGCCCTCCGACTTTGTCTCTAACGTCGTGACTAACGATCTGCAGATTCGAGATTTGCCAGCATCATCGACAACATCACCATCAACAGCAGCAATGCGCACTGCAACCACACCATTGCGGACAACTACATTCCTACAAACCACAACAATGCGAACAAGAACAACAACAACAACACAAATGCATACAACAACAGCGCCAATGAAAACAACAACAACGGTGCCAATGACAGCGTCGGCGACGGTGCGGAAGACAACATCAATGCAGCAAACAAATCCAATGCGAACAACAACAACAACACCTTTGCAAACAACAACAACACCCATGCAAACAACAACAACACCCATGCCAACAATAACAACAGCACCCATACGAACAACAACACAAATGCGAACAACAACAACACCCATACGAACAACAACACAAATGCGAACAACAACAACACCCATGCGAACAACAACAACACCTATGCAAACAACAACATCTTTGCGAACAACAACAACAATGCGAACAACAACATCTGCGCCATTAGTAACGGCAACTACAGCTAACCCTTATCCCAACTGGGTCTGGGGCCGTAGTACCACCATCTACACAATGACCTTAGGAACCCTGGGGCCGGACGAGCAATATCTGGGCTCAAATTGGGCGGGGTTCCCTGGTGGTAGTCAAGGTGGAGTTTTCAACGCCGCCCAAATGATTAGTGGAACAGCCTTTGCTTCATTATGCTTCCTTTCATCTGCTTTATTCCAGTTTATTAATTTATAGTAAAACAGTAAATAAGGCAAAAGCGTGAAAAAGCTCTGAGAAGTATAAAAACTTTATGGGCTTTAAAAATTACCAAAGTAAGCTTCGCCTTTGAAAGACAAATAACTGTGGGAGATATGGTTGAACTGTTAAAGTTGAATTAAACATTAACTGTACTATTATGATGTTAGAACACAGGTCTCGGTCTTAATATAATTTTCATGGTGACTCAATTAAAAGATCTGTTATTACCGCAAATGGTAATGCTTTGAATGCAATTTTAATATACTATTTTGTTGCATCTTGATTCAGCAGCAATTATTTCAAAGTTCACCTATCTTCCAAATTTTTTGTCAAACGTTTAAATGTATGGTTTAGACAATGAAGAAATAAAAAAAAACACAACACGGCGTAATGTTTGCATGATTCCTTCATTTTAATGTTATTTTTATGACATTTTTGCATTATACTTGTCCAGTTGCTTGACTCTTTAAACTAAACTCTCCTCATTCATATAAAACAATTGAACAGTCTGACATGACAACGCATGACCCACTTTCTTCACCCACAAGCACATTTTCGTTGTCTTACTTTCGCACATTTGTAAATAAAAGGAAATTATAAAAATACATTCAACAAATAAAAAAAAGTTTTTTTTTACCATTCGTGGTTCACAAAACGTTTGTATAGTTAGCACTATAAATTTTTTTCATGGTGGATCCTATGGGGAGGACCGGCTCTGTGGCCTAGCGGTAAATACACTCGCTCAGAGATCGGGAGGTACGGGTTCGATCCCCGGCCGAGTCAAACTAAGGACTTTAAAATTGGTATTAGTAGCTGATCCGCCTGGTGTCTGGCATTATGGATTTAGTGCTAAGTCTGGTCGGCCCTGTGTCAGGATAATGTGACTGGGTGTGGTGTATGCAGCGCTCCGTACATCACAGTGTGGCAGCACGCTTTCAACTGTCCCAAGCGCCGTCTCTGATATAACCTTGTAGTTGAAAAGACACATTTAAATTCAAACAACCAACCAAACAACCTATGGGGAGGGAGGGAGGGAGAGAGAGAGAGAGAGAGAGAGAGAGAGAGAGAGAGAGAGAGAGAGAGAGAGAGAGAGAGAGATAAATAAAATATTGTGGTCATAATTTCACCGCACGATGTTTAAAAGAAAAATTGCTCGAAGGAATACCATGTTCTTATACAGTAGTATAGTGTTGTGAACCAAACTAGGAAATAAATTTTGACTGATTTTGTTTCGAACTGAAAATGTCATTTCATAGTCAAGATCTGATAAATCACAAAATATAATCATGCTAAACCTGGAGCAGTCATCGGCCATACTGGAAGACCAGGACCAAAATTAGAAAGACAGATATGAAGGGGAAACAACCAACGAACATAAAATGGAGAGAGAGATATAGAACTCCCGTTTCTGCCCTTTGAATTCTGTATGCGTTAGGGCGTTACAGTTGGTTCAACGTCATTTTCAGTTTCCAGGGTTTTTTTTCCCTTTGTCAGAAACGCCTTGTCTCCAAGCATGAGTTGAAAATAGAGTTTACTTAGAAAGATTTCAAGTGCATACTGTATCAGATAAATTTGGTTAGATATCAATTCTTTAAATCTGTTTGATAGGATGAAAGATAAGATTTCGTACTTATTTCTCACTTAATGGCTCTTGCGTAAAACAGAAAGAAAACAACTTCATAAACACTGTTTTCAATTTCCGAGAATGAGAGAGGCATTGAAAAAAAAAAGCACCATCCGTCTTGAACACACTAAATTCATATATAAACATCAGCATACAAATTTGTCAAATGAAATCCACTCTCATAAAAACGAAATTAAAAAAAATAATTAAGAGACTTATCCATTCGAACCTAAAGGTTAAAAAAACATATCCATATCTTACCCGCATGTGGGAATTCTCATATCACCATTCATCCACAAATTACACTATAATTACATAGCAATAAATCATACTCTTTTGTTGAACTCAAAAAGACATGACATGAACCAAATGCAGTCAACGACTTGGCAAAATAAAAAACATTTACTCCATCAATTTTTTCTCGCTTTTGGCACTGGACGACAATAAGCTCAAAATCGCAATTCAAAGATAAAAAATGTCATGCAAGAAGACAAACTTGATATGAAATTTGATTATCATTCTGGATACGCCCTTCTCCTATAATACTCACATATCTCTCTCTTTCTCCTTCCCTCTCTCATCCCTTCCTCAATTCTTTCTATCTTGTCCACTTTTTATAGATGTCAAACATAATATTTCATCAAACGATGCAGAATGTACATGTATTTACCATACCGTGCCACACAATTCGCTTGATTACTAACTAGACTAATCAGATATAGTAGACAGAATTATTACGTTATTACTAGTACATTATGAGAAATCGAAACATAGTATTCAACAGCATAATTAAATGTTTAAAATGGTTTCATGATCAAATGAACTAATGAGCTTCGTATCACTGAATGAGCGCAACGGGAAATACAAGATAATAACATAAAACTAAATTGTCCTAACGCACTCAGGCAAACGTAACTATGACCAAGGTGTAAAAATAATTTCATGAAGCATTCACAAGTACAGTTTCACCCTTACCTACGTGCTTCCCCCTAAAAAATTAAAAAGAGGTAGTATTGAATACAAATTACTTATTCCTAGAGATGTTTATATAGTAAAACAAACTAAGAGATTAACAGAGACCTTTAATGCACTTTTGCAGAAAAGGTGGTGGATGCTCTAGACCGACTCGTAAAACTATTATTTTAAACAATGACATTGATACAAAGTCAATCCTTTTCTTTCAAACACACTCGTTTTCTTATGCTTAAAAGTCAGATCCATTGTTATTATCATAGTCTATCGCCCAATATTCAAACAATCCATTTGATTTATACACAACCACTAACTTTAAAATTGTTTATTTGATAGGGCTTACTGTGTGATCCTGTGGTTTTATACTAAGGCTGATGGTGCGATCACGTGGTGTTAAAACGTTGTCACCAGAAGACACTTATTAACGTGACACATAAAAAAGGTTGGAATTTTATCATTTATAAAGAAGACATCGTAACAAATAGACTCGGGCGAAGTAGTACAAAACAACAAGGAGTGAGATAGACGGATCACACCATTTCCTTGTTCTAGCCTCCCCCCCCACCCCTTCCTCCCCCTTCGCCTACACATACACTTGCAAATTTTGAGAACAGTATGTCCACGGCATTTCTATTATTTCTGTAAACCAAGACAGAACACGAAATCAATCTACAAGTGTCTAAAGTTCATGGCCACTATTTGTCCTGCTGTCATACAAATCACAAGACTGTGATATTATTCCAAGTTTATTCGTCACTTTTATTTCAAACTTTAAATGTACGATTTCGCAAGAGCTTTGTTTAATAACTAATTGATAAATTCATTAAATTAGCAATACGCCCAGGTCTAGGCCACTTTGGAGCAAGCCCGACACTCCATCGTTAGGAAATGTGACAATCTTTA
Source organism: Elysia marginata (assembly GCA_019649035.1). Taxonomy (NCBI): domain Eukaryota; kingdom Metazoa; phylum Mollusca; class Gastropoda; family Plakobranchidae; genus Elysia; species Elysia marginata. Next base: position 131,327 of record BMAT01003683.1, read on the forward strand.
ATTTCTTTTTTTTTTACATTTAAATATATTGAGCCGATCTCTCTTTGTAAAATGCTTTATGAGTTCTAGGTTGTTATAAATGTACTGGCAACTCAAACGGGAGCTTCAAAACTAACTTGTGTTTTGCTTATTTACTTTTGGGCTCATGTGGACCTCCCGCGATTTTTCTAAATCACGAAAAAAAATCTCATCAACCAAGACCATGTAGAAAAATAATCAAAAGTTAGAACGATTATTTACTTGAAAACGATGCAGACTCCATGCTGTTTTTGTAACCTTAGGACACAAAATCTGTCTGAAAACGAACATTGTTGAATGGACTCGATTCCTACTGACAACTTTAGGTAAGGATCTGAAGTGAGAGTTGGTTTTCTAAAGCTAACATTCTAATCTCTATGTCGAGGTAGAAAAAAAAAAAGCTTCGCTACCCTTGCGACTCTTGAACTTGCCTTAATCTGGTCACACATTACTTAATAATGGGCGAAGCCTTACCCCGTCCCTACAGGGTTTTGGAAAGTTGGCCAAGTAGATGTTCTCAATACATAAAAAAACCCCGATCATCAACACAACCAACACAATGTGTAGTTTATGAATTAAAAGTACAATCTAGACCTACTTATTTTATCGTTGAATTTAGACAAGCAAACACTATATTTCAGTGATAAAAATAATAGGTAGTGATAAAATATGTACAACCTAATGAAATCATTTAACATCCGCCTAAATAATTTAGTCCAACATATTAAAAAGAATATTTGGCCTTTTCCTGTTTATCCTCATTTGTTCCCACTTGTACCTTTTGCATACTATTTGAACATCTCAATATGAACTTGCATACTCATATATGCGACCATCCATTTTGCAATCAATCACCCACTGAATACGAATATACATACAGGCATATGAATCAGATTTTAGCAAAAGATCATGGAATTGGTAATGAAAATTAAAAAGACATCATTGGGAGAAAACGTTTAAGACACTCGATTGGCGTTTAATTCGCTGGTTGTCGGTAACAGACATAACAGTCATGTTGATTGATAAGAGATATGATAACATTAGTTATAACTTTTGGAATAATAATACAAAACAATAATAATAATAATAATAATACTAATAATAATAGTAATAAAACTCAAAACAATAACATTAATGATAACAATAATAATAACAAGAGGTAGTAGCAGTGGTAGCAGTAGTTATAGCAGAAGTAGTAGTAGTAGTAGTAGTAGTAGTAGTAGTAGTAGT
>BMAT01003683.1:135635-149388 GCA_019649035.1 Elysia marginata
TTTAGTAACTAAGATGGTTTTGTTTCATGAAAACCTCATATTTATGTCGTTTATATTACTTTGGTACTATACTGCAAAAAGAAAAGCATATATTGTCTTAAAATTCAAATAATGGCTAAACGTATGTCACGCTAATTTGCGAAAAAATTACTTCTCTCGCTATTTCGTTTTATATATATAGTGTGTGTATATATGTATGTGTGTGTATGTATACATATGCATGTGTATATTATATTGTGTATATATATATATATTGTCTATTCTGATGTATCATTGTGATCAACCCTTATATTAAATGTTTATGAATACATGTGCATCAATTGTAATTTGGGCCGATGGCCTTACATACTGAATAAAAATTCAATTCAAGTCAATTCATTGATATTCTCTATCTCTATTTCATTGATATTCTCTCTATCCCCCCGCTTTTCTCTCTTTCCAATCTATATCACTATGGTAAACCCAATCTTACAATCCTATTATAATTACTTAGCTGTCAAGAAACAAAATGCCTTTTTTCGTCTGTTTGTCTTTTGTTTATCACTTGAGAAAAACAAACCAAACATTATGAGTCAACTTCAGATGATTTATGAAAAAAAAAGGTAGAATTGCTGGATTTCACAATAGTTTATACATATTATTTCAGTAGCTTGATCAACTAAATCGTTATCAATTTATTTAAATTACTATATTATCATTCAATTCATGGTCTACTCTTCACGCCCTCCAGGCGAAAGGTTGACAAATATTTTATATTTAATCCGTCATTTCCAGTTGTCTTTATATTGAAAAACTATTGACTGAGCTTTGTTTAGTGATTAGCGCTTTGGACTCGTGATCTGGCGGTCGCGGGTTCGATTCCCAGCAACGACGCATATTGTAATTATTGCCCTAGGAAAGCAATTTATCCACTTTTTTCTCCGTTCACCCACCCGTAAACTGAGTACCTGGCTAAAGGCAAGGCTTGAAATTTGTAAAATATAAGTATCTGAGCGCGGAACAGACAGCCGTTCAGTAATGGTGTAAAACAGGAGTTGAATTAGTTTTGGTACGTATTGGTTTGCTGGGGTTAAATATGTAAAGTCTTAGGACTGCCTTCGGCGGTGGAAGGCTATAAACACATTAAAACAAATTTTTAATTCATCAAGCTTACAAACCACACTGATGTATTTTTCATCAATTGCAATACTCACCAGAGGAATAATGGGTGGTTTGAGGGTTTTGTTGCGCAGGCCATCCCAGTTAAAGCTGTCAAACCACATGTGTTTCTGGATCTCTCGAATTCCACCCCGACCATAGCCTAACCGTTCCATGGGGTTATCACTGTTTACAAGACAAGACAAAACAGGGGTTGGGATTTACCGAGGAAAGAGATACACATTGAGCCGAAGAGAAGGCAGATCGAGATCACAAAACATTCTGGAAGAGAGAGAGAGTTAAAGACAAAGAGAGGATAGAGAGAGAAAGTGAGTGAGAGAGAAAGCGAGAGAGTGTGATATAAAGAGAGAGACAGGCAAAGACAGAGACAGACAGACAGAGTCAAGACAGAGAGAGACATAGAGATAGAGAAATTCAAATAAAGAGAGACAGGGTGAGAGACAAAGAGAGGAAGAAAGAGATAGAGAGTGGAAGGGAGGAAGGAAAGCGCATTAATCACAAAATAAGTGTTTGTCCAAAGCCAGTATCTAATGCGTTAAATTCATTTTTCTTTTATCTTTATTCTGCAACATTTTCCTACTCTTTGTGTTTATGAGAATAAAAACGATTTCTTTTCGTCATCCTATGACAGAAAACTAAAGTTACATGCAGTGTTTGAAACGGGCAGTTTTGATGAATTAATTTAAGAGCGCTTGAGATCCTGGTACAAAACCTGTTAACCTTGGAGGAGAAACTTCAAGAAACATTACACAGGGATAAGTTTGGAAGTAACTCTCTGCACTGGTGAACTGATATAAAAATCTGCGACCTCGACACCGTAACTGATAGATAAGGATGGTCGATTGACAAAAACTCACCGGCACAATTTCTTTACTAGACTGGCCGCGTTTTTGGTCACCTTCCTGGGAATGTCCACTGCGTCAATGCCTTTCAGAATGAGATTATAGGTCTTCATGGGGTCCGGACCTGCAAATGGTGGGCTAGAGACATTGTTGGGGGTAAAAAAAAACCGAGAGTTAAAATTGGCAGGTACCGGTACTGATAGAGGACTAGTGTACACTGACAAAGGGTGTTTATAATATATATTTAATATAAGCTATAAATTTCGCTGGTAAAAGTTAGCAGAAAAGTTGCACAAGAAGAGAAATAGTACTGATAAGAAAAATATGAATATGGTGTTATAACAATAGTAATAATAATAAAAATAATAATAATAACAACGGCATTGAAGACATTCAATTTTTGTAGCAATGATGATCATCGTATATCCCAACCTTGACACTCTGGCACTAACCTCCCAGTGAGTAGCTCAAACATAAGGATTCCCAGCGACCAGTAATCTGCCGAGATGTCATGACCCTTGTTAAGGATAATCTCTGGGGCCACGTATTCAGGGGTGCCGCAAAACGTCCACGTCTTTCGCCCGTGACCAACGCGCTTGGCAAACCCAAAGTCCACCTGGGGTAAAGAGATAAGCGAATGTTTGAATTACAACTAATTACACACATGAAATAACATCGTTTTTTAAGTTTCCAAAGTATGATTTGTTTGACGAAATGGTAAGATCAAATTTGGGCAAAAGGAACAAATTTCATAACTTATAAAAGTTGCACCCACGATGGACCCGACAATGCAATAGTTTTATAAACGCACCTTTTATGACAAACTAATAAAAGGAAAAATTCGACTCTTTCCAAATAATTCTATACTTCCACTCTGACCTTTTATCAGTTTTTAACCAGTTTGCTCTCAGACACCTAAAATAAATGCTCATGAATCGGATGTCGCAATGTTAATATCACATGGTATTGATATTTTTAGCATTGCAATTTTTCGAACAAAGCTTTCACACGTTAGGAAATACCTGAAATTATGATTGGAATTTTTTTGATAGAAAGATATTAGAATTCTTTTGCTTTAATGTTATACATAGGAAGATGAAATAATCTAATTTCGAAAGGCGCTTTCTCAACTAAAAAATTCGACTACTTTGCTTTAGTAGTATCGCATTGCTAAACCACTACTTTTAAATTGTCAATTAATGATACCAAATTGTAACCAGTCGCTTGGATCGTCCCATAACCACCTTCCAGCTTTGTTATTGAGTAATTCATTACAATATGGTGAGTGAATTCTGCTTCCTCATTGCATATTGTGCATAAAGATCGAGTGATTCCCTGAGTTTTCATATGTGCATGTTGTAGGCAGTTCTCGCTTGCTTTGTTTTGATTCAATTAGTCCAACACATGTCAGTGGGAGACTGACAAAAGGCATTAGCACCTTTGATCTAGGTACATTTTTTACATTTTATTACAATGGTTCTGACCTACTCTTTTCCACGTGGTTCTTACTGTTGGTGCGGAATTTTATATGGAGAGTGCTATAAAGGCGTTTTATTTTAGGTGCGTAATATTTTTTTTTACATAAAGGAGCGGAATTTGCAAGACGGAAGGCGAAAGAAATTGGAAGAGCGGTAATTTAAATTAGGTTAAGTCCAGTTTCGGTAAAATTTAATACTTATCCGGAATCTATTGAAGAATAAACAATTTTCTTTTTAGCAAAAATCTTGGGCTGCTATATCCAGCTACAAACCCATATGCCATTAACTTCTCTTTGATTTTAATAGGGATAGAGATTTGAGCAAACCAAATGGACTGAACCAAGTTTTGACAAAAAAAGGTCTCCATTTGGTGTACTTCCAAAACTCACTTGACCCTACTGGGCTTTAAAATACCTTTCATAAGTCTACGGATGTAAAACCTATAGTATTATTGTCTTGGGAACTGACGAAACACATTTACACTAAAAAAAACTTTATAAAAGGAACTTGTTTGAATTCATTCTCTATCACAAAAATAGTTCCTCACGCAAATCAATACAGGAAGACAGAGTGAAGAACTAGAATTCGAACTAAAACACTAGAGCTGCAGTGGAGCACAGTATATACTGACCAGCTTGATGTATCCGGCCGAGTCGAGGAGCAGGTTCTCTGGTTTCAGATCTCTGTACACGATACCCCGACTGTGGAGGTACACAAAAGCTTCCACTACACACGCCGAGTAAAATCTCGTTGTGTTGTCATCGAAAGATCCTCTGTGGAAAACGGGGAATTAGACAAGACTGGTGTCAGATCTTGTACGTTGAAGAAGAGTTTTGTTTTTCTCAAAAGTTCTTTTCTACGTTGTCATGAGCCTAGCACTTCTGGACATCTACCAGTTTCTCACATACACAGTTTTCTTTCTTGTGTGTGTTGAACATTCTCGGAAATAAAGTGCTGCGTTGCTGAGCCTATCTGTCTAGCGATATTGCAATATTTGTTGATTTTAAATATAGATTTAAAAAAAATGAAAATGGACATTTACATGATATTTCTCAAATTAGAATTTCCGACGTATTTGCATTGATCGCGAGACATTATGCTTTGAAAAGGTATGAGCTTCACAACTTGAGTATCAACTACACTCGATAACCACAAAAAGGGACAGTTTGAGGTTAAAGTGCACAAACATACTCAAAACCGTTTCAATACGGTACTTAGGGATGCCATTTTTCAGTAATTTGGTGTTTTTTTCCCGTTTTAAAAGCCTGAAAATGGAACGACCAGACAAATTTGAACTGAACAATGACAATTCAGTGCCCCTAAATGACACATTCATTTTGTTTAGAGTTCCTATAATGTATATTAATTTGAGGACAAAGCGCCAACATCTTCAGTTACTTTCATAAAACTTGAGTGGCATCCCTGGGTATTGTAGTTTAAAGAACGTATAAAAAATGCAAAAAGTATTTCTTTTGTCTTGTTTACATGTTAAATGCCTTTGTTCGCATAATATAATTTTATCACATCCCCGTTAAATACATAACAAAGCTTGGTTTTTAATTATCATAACATTTTTTCTCTTCAGTTTGGTAACTGTCGACTTTGTTTCAAGTTTCATTTACAAAGTTGTGGTATTATTTTTCAAAGTTTTAAGTCAGAATAAAAATGTTCCCCTGTGCCTTTAGTATATTAAGAATTGACCCGGTTCGTTAATAAGATTAGAAAGATATCAATGCTAGATTTTAAGATGGAGACTCAATATCGAGTTGGAACGAACATGAACTCTTAAGAGATCATATAAATTTGTTAGCGTTGCTATTCCCTTCGCCCCATCGAGTCGCGAGGAGGCACATCCCTTTTCTCAGTCCCTTCTGGACTGACCAAGCGTCACCATTCGCCGAAAGTTAGTGTCGCATCTCGTGCTCTGGTGACTTTGTAAGAATTAGGAGTAAGTAACTAAATAAACGAGCAGGCGATTTTATTTACGAAGAACGCAAGTCACAAGATCAAACAATATTTTAAATGAAATATTGAGGACTGTGATTCAATGAATAAGTTTTCTGAGGATATGGCACGTAAATGTTACTAAGGTATGAATATTCTTCAAAAATATTTCATCTCGAAACTACATTTCTTTCATTTCGAAAGACGAACTCTACAGGTTTCGAGTCCTATTTTTGCTTTCAAATAAAGTTATAAGACCTCTGCTTCTGGGCTACCGGTTGCAAGGCTGAAATGTCCAGCTCACCTACCATTATTTCTACCTCTTTGGTATTTATTTTTCAAAATATTATGCTTCCTGTAGACATTTTACATCATATCTCTTTTGCTTTAAAGAATCAAGGCACCCGCTTAGTCTTGTTTTTTTAGTCCTCTTCTATCAATGGTCAAAACTCATTCGATCACTTTCTCTACTTTGTAAGGATTTAAAACAACGCTCTGAAATGACATGCCAAATCAGAACGGCCTTTTTAGAGCTGGAAAACGACTACATTATCCCCGGAAATTCCAGTCCGTTCTAATTTTTTTTTGTAAATTCCCACCCAAAATCTGCAACTAGAAAGATTTCGAATTTGTTGGGAGAGTCGCACCGTGCAATGCATTGTAGGATAGATAATAACCTTGACCTTAAAAATTTTCCAAAAGAAATGGCAGTTTCTTTCGCCTATTACTCGTGCTTGGCTTTACTTCTCACATTCATACATAAGAAGAAAATGCCAATCAACTGAAAAAATAATGTTATGCATAGTTGTTTTGAATTTAAAGTCAGACTCTCTGGAATAATACAATATTCCTACATCGAGATATTGATCTAGACGTAGATTACTTGACGCAAAAAGTTCAGCGCTACATTAGATCTACATTCTAGATCTAGGCGTGGCCTAAACTTCGATTTGTTTCTTATTCCGCCCAGTGTAAGAGCTAAAAAAAAGAACGGAAACAGAATAGAAACGTTCGTTCTGATTTCACCAGGACACAGAATAGAAATGTTCGTTCTGATTCCACCGGGGAAATACCATTCTGATTTTGCGTTCTGAATTCTACTGTGTAAACTCACGTTTAGGACGGTCGAGGTTCGAGTCCGCACAAGTCAGCTTGTGGTAACGAATGAAAGAATGATTAGCTGTCAAATCGAGCACGCTGGCTCCTTTTCCCGTTAGGCGATATCGGAGGTTGTGCGTTTCTCTTGTTGCTCCACGCACATTCTCAAACCAACATTAATTTCTTGTATGGTTTGGTTGGATCGAGTCTCATAAATCTAGACCTCTTTCGGGAATAGTAGTTTTTAGTCTGTCTTGTTTTTGCACCACCTTCCTTCACTGCTGAGAAGATGTTTAATTTACTTGATACTGAAGTCTTTCAAAGCTTCAACCTGTTTTTAAATTTAAGTCCCGTCTTTAACTTCTGTCTTCGTGCCACTTTTTCATCCTCTTTATTTGAATCGTCATCTTCACTTCTGTAAAGGCCAAAACGGCACTCGTTTTCTTTAGGCCTAGACTCGATATATCGATACATTTCTATCGACCTGGCACAATTTCTAGGGACCGCAGTTGTTCAAGAGTATTCCTTTTTGGCCTGCTTGTTGTCATTTATCGAAAGTTCAGTGCTATTAGCGAAGTGGTCATTTGGCAGTGTAGTAAACGTGATTGGACCACGATTAAGCAAATGCCTAACTAGATAATAGACACAATTCCACTATCCATAAACTAATAACTTATGTAATTATCTTCAGATATCTATCACATATTGTCTACTATCATACGGATCTAGACTTTTCAATATTTTATAGATCACAGCGGTATGATTTATTATAATCTTCGTCTTCTTGCATTTCAAAAATATCTCCTTGATTCCTCCAATGAAGCCAATTCGATAACATTTCACTGCAACGAAAAACCAAATAATAATGGGTAAAAAGGAACAATGTGACAAAAGCCACTCAGAAACCAAAGAGAAAGCTGGCAATCTCGAAATAGAAACTGAAGCCCAGACACAATGGGTTGTTCAAATATCGACTGAAACGACTCGCCACACTTTCTTTTATTCATAGTTATTTTGGTGTTAGTTTTATTTCTACCTTTATAGTTTATTTCGACTTTTCTCTTTTTGTCGCTAGGCCTTGTTGTGGGGGATATTTAAGAAGGAAGACAATTTCTTCAACAACGTGGCTATTGAAACAAAGTTTGAGTCGTTAAAATGCCCAAGGAGAAAAATTGTTTTTTAAATCATTTCAACAGAACGAAATACAAGGCGAATAACATTTTGTGTTTAAGAGTGGAGTAGATTTGAGACTAAAAATTAATAGCTCCTTACAACGTTGCGTTGATCGAATTATTAATTCCGACCACATGTATATTTACGCTATCCTGTTCTTCTACATTGATTTCTGTCAAGAATTTTTTTCAAAGTGTAAAGTGGTTAGACTTATCAAAATTTCCCTTTGAACAATGAAAAAGGTGTTTTACCATAAGAACTTTTATCTTATGTCACACTTTCAAATTTAATTCTTGTGAAAAAAATGGTCTACAAACACCCACCTTTAAAGACATCTTTTTGCCTACAAAGTTATATTGGCCTGATACTAATCTACAACGTCTCTCGTTTCAGCTCATTCAATTTCTGGGTTTCTTTTCTTTTTGTTTTGGTCAGATCTTATGTCCCTGATTCATTTTCTTAATCCCAACCTGTTATCTGCCTCTTCCAACTTTCCTATAACGGTGGTATGCTGTACTTTCTTTCTAATCAAGTGCATCAATGAGATTCCGTAAAACATCCGTAATTAATATAGTAATAAGCTTCCACTTGACAACATTAATTTTAAAACAAGCTGATTGTTAATAATTTTTTTCTATTAAATACATTTCGAAAAGCTATACAAATTTTTAAGTTATGGGATATAAAGTGCTGATTATACAGTTTTATTATAAAAACATTTCGAAAATATATACAGTTTTTTAAAATCATGGGATATAAACAATTTTTATTTTTCAAAGTAATGTTCTTGATACGAGTAATGCTCATAAATTAAAGTTTTAAAATCATTGTAATTTCAGTATTTTGCGTTGCATGTGTGAGTCGTGGTCTAACGGTAGACCATCGGCTCTCCTCACACAGGTGTTGAAAAGTGTTAGCCTTAAGGCAGTGAAAGTCTGTCAGTGTGCTTGAATGATGCTCTTTAACTGATGCTCTTTTGCGAGTTCAGTCGTTAATTCGGTTGGTAATGAGCTGTTCAGAAAACCGCATGCAACCCATAAAGCATTTAATTGGATACTGCGCCGTTTAAAAAACACTCGTTAATTCAGTCCATTTCCTTGTGATTTTTCATGGAATCATAAAACCTTAACATTTTATCACAGTTCCGGTAAAGTGGTAAGATTTAGAAACCTCAAGACTTTAAATCCCCCCCCCCCCTCTCAAATCTGCAGAGACTGTCCTATGCAGTCTCGAGCGCAGTCACCGGTTAGAAAAAATTGAAAACTCCTTCATTGCTTCGGTCTAATCCAGGCTACGCTCGTGAGTAGAAAAGGTCGGCCTTTCACATCGTACTGATATAACGTTAGTTCTTTGAAATAGGTTCTTACTTGTCCCTGAGTACAGTCCACAGCTCTCCACCAAGGCACGCCTCCAGCATCATGTACAAAAACTTCCGGTCTTTGAAAGTTTTGTACAATCTGTAACGAGAGAACATATGAAATGAAAATAAAGTTGGAATGTTTTCAAATCACCAACTTACATAATGATTGCTACAATACAGAAAATTTAAAACACCTTCAACAACGCCTATGATATTATGAATAATTCATAATTATGTAGTTAGGTCCAAACCGCCGCACTACAAGCCATAACCCCTATAATAATTGAGTAGATTTCACAGTCTGACTGTCAGTATCTACCCTTAGACAATTAAAGAGATTGCTACTGATGTGGATAGATCCGCTGTTCTAGCTGCTTCTCTCCTGTGAGTTCAGAAGATTTTGTTCAGAGCCTGGCGGGGAATCAATGCAAAGCGCGTATAGTATAGGGGTAAAGCGCTATAGCGCTGTACATGTATTAAATTAAACGCTCATCGCTCTTTTTTTTCTCTGATGTTTACATACTTTATCTACATTACTAATAGCACCAGAAATAAAAAAAATCTCCGGCAAAAATATACAAGAACGTTTGCAAGCGGTTACATTGTGTCTTGTCTATATTATGACTTCAGAAGTATTTATTTCCTCAATGGCTGCCTTCAGTCATTGTTACCTAAAACAGAATGTACTAATAAAGTATTATTTTCATAAAATGAGAAAAAAATCGAACGCGCACTAAAAATACTTACTTAAGAACAAGACATCATCCAGCAATTGAACAGGGGGGGGGGGGTAAAATAAACACGGTTATATATTTTGAGGAAAAGAACAAAAGTAGAAAATAGAAGAAAACAATTCCTAGTTGTGAACGAAGGATTGTAGCCGCAACCTGGTGGTAGATGCAAGTTGTAATTGCTTTAAACCACCCATCCTACACAGACTGGTTTTATCATATTTCCTTCACAAGCTTGTGTATGTTACGATAGCGGCTTGAGCCAGTACCACACCTGCCTACTCAAACCCATGATGATACAAGGCAGTTTTTTTTTAGAAACTGCAATCCTTGATTTAACTTCAGTGTTTATAGGGCTTAAGAGTCTTACATAAACTAAGATTTCTTAGGCTAAAGACACTCAATATTTTGATTTTGAAAAAAAAAACCATGAGATTTCTAACGTAATAAAATAAACTGAGTGAGTAGAAAAACTTTTTTTGTCTTCTATTCTTTGTTACATCTTCTGGAATTTGAATTCAATTTTTACCACGTGTCTTTTTTTTTCCTAACTAAGGAAATCTCATTCTCTTTCTCATACCTCATCGTTCCCAACTCCCATCTCTATATTCTCTTTTTTATCCTTCTCATTACTCTTTCGTTTGTTTACTTTTCCCTAACATGTTTGATATTTTTCCCTCTGTGTCTGTCTGTCTGTCTCTCTCTCTCTCTATCTTTCTCTCCCTATCTCCCCATCGCAAAAAAGAATTATGGAAATATTGCCACAATTTAACAAATAGGTATAAGTTAATTTAAAGTGCACTCTGTGTATGTGATTTCTACAGGATTTGTGCGAGAGACGCTTATCGCAGCTTATCTTGCCGGTTTTACATTGTTTATCTGTCTCGTCAAAGTGCATATGCGTTAAAAAACCAACAAGCGGCTTGCAAAATTTGCTGAAAGTTGAATTCCAACAGAAAAAAACTTGAGATACGCGTATCTAGACTCTGTAGCATTTGCATTAAAATGTTATTTACGAGGGGTTGCGTCAAATCGAATTTACTGTTTAAAAAAACGGAAAAAAAGAATTATCCTTCTTAGGCATCTGCAGTGCGTATAAATCTTGTTTCATGACAAAAAAGAAAAAAAAAATTTAATATGATTATAAAGAAAATTATTTTTGAAACGTAGAATAATTATATTGAAACTATCTTCATGTCTTTCTAGAATTTCTCCTCTGACTGTGTCTTTATTCACTTCACCGTCTGTCCGTATTTTTCTGTTTGTCTGTATATCTTCTTCTCCTCCTGTCTCTTCCGTCCTTTTCTTCTCTTTATTGTTGCTCTCTTTTGAAGACTTTTGCTTTTCTTTCCCTATTGCCTTTCTCTCATTCACATTGCTTTCAATGCTGTGATTCCATATATGTACGACCAACAAGGAGTACGGGTTCCGCTAATTTAAAACTTCACCTGTCGGCGAGAGTCATCTAAAAGGTGCAAGCCTAGCTCAGTCAACGACTCGATTAATTAGCAAATACATTGCTGTTTCGCATGACAAGCGGCCCTTCATTCACCATGGGCATCGAGGAAGCTCTAATTAAAGCTCAATAGATATTAATCGCGGCTGTTGTGGGGTTTTTTTCTCAAATAGCATTATTGGTTATAACGTGTAGGTGTTGTTCACGAGAAATTTCAGTAGATTGTGTATATATTCGTACGTTTTAATCAATATTGATATCAGCGTAAAAATATAAGCTAACTTTTTCTTTTTTTCTTTCTTTCTTTCCTTCTTTTTTTTTCCTCCTCCTCCTCCCTCTTTTTGTAGGTTGTTGTTGTTGTTGTTGTTGTTGTTCTTCTTCTTCTTCTTCTATTTCTTCTTCTTCTCCTTTTTCTTGTTGTTCTTGTTGTTCTTCTTCTTCTTTTCTTCTTTTTCCAACTGTTCTCCCTGTTTCTATCCTTTCTATCTTTCTCCTTCTAGACACCGATCTTGCGTCGTATATTTAACTTACTCGTATGACCAGGTAATGCTTCGAAGTTTATTATCATTTTCGTGTTTGCGACAGAAGCTGCGGTTATTACTATTTTCCATACCTAACGATGAAGTCTGATCGGGCTTCTATCATGATCTTCTTTTCGTTCATGATATGCTCCTGCTGCCTCGTCTCCACGATGTGATGTTTCTTCAGGATCTTGAGTGCGTACGCCCTGCTCTTGTCATTGTTTACCTGGACCTGGAAACAGATACATACACATAAACACATTTTTTGCAGTGTTTAGACCTGCCTTTGCAATTATTTTTATTTTTAAATGTTAAGAGATGGGTAAGAAAGTTCATTATTGAAAAATTACTTCTATGGTTTTTTTTTCTAAGTAAGGTTGCATTGCATTGGGTAGTAAATTATTTTGTGGAAAATATTGATGTTACTTAAAAGCTACACTTTCCTGTATGACTGCTCACTGCCTTCTCCCCTCCCCTCTCGAAACTCTTATCCTAAAATGACACCATGCAGAGTTATCGATTGAATGTAAAAGGACACAATCTAAAGCTAATCGATTGGATATAGTTGTTGTTTTATCAAATTCTACTTGAGGCTTATATATAGTCAGTTATGAGTATAATAAACCTTGATTAATTATTTTTTTACCATTTCTTTACAATAAGGTAAGACATCAAGGATGCGTATCACTTACTTTAAAAGTTAAGGCACAAAAACAAAGAAAGTTTGTGTTTTTGGGTGATGAAATTGAAAAAAAAAAAGTTACTGTAAATTCAGTTAAGACACTTTTATTATAAATTAGTTAAAAGACGAAAAGATAAACCACATGAAGGAGCTACGAAAACCATCCACTTGGGTCAAAATATAACATAATAATATTATGCCACCGTGACCGGAAGAACGAACATAAATTATGTAGGCTGAGAGTGTGAAAGAGATACCTGAAACACTAATTGTGTAGCAGTTATGTAAGCAGGATTATTGAGTACAAACAATCTGTAAATGATTATAGCGCCTAATGTCTGCATGATTGAGATAATCAACTGAAAATGAACAAAGAATCCATTCTCGTTGAGTCGGTAATGAACTCTTGTTTTTTTTCTTTTCTATTTTAACAAGGAAAGAAAGTGTATACACATTTACGAAAAAGTTTTCTGTCATTGCGTGCTTAGTTATAAATCTTGTTTTATTTTGCTTCCTCCCTCAAAGGAAAGAGTTACTTATACCGCCCTTTTCACAACCCACAAAAGTACTAATACACTACGAAATACAAATTTATTAAATCAATGAGTTACACAGAAAGACTAACCCTCGGATATACTTAAAAAACAACATAAAAGAAAGGAAAAGCTTACCAGCTCTACCCTGCCAAAGCCACCAACACCCAATGTAGCGATCATCGTCAGATCTGTCAACTTGAGCTTGGCGTACTCGGAGTCCACTCTGTTCAAAATGATTAAAGGGGTGAGAAAAAAAAGTTAAGGAACAGTAGATCTGTAAATGGGGTGAGGAAAGAGATGAGGGACAGAAACTGTGCAAATGGGGAAAATTTGATGGGGACAGAGCTGGAAAACTGTAGCTGTGCAGATGGGTCTATAAGTTCGGATAGTAGTTGAGCTGTGTAAATGAGTGAATGGGTAGCTAAGAAACAGCAGCTAGCTGTGTAAATCGGTAAATGGGTAGCTGAGAAACAGAAGCTGTGTAATGGGTTAGGAAAACAGTTTAGAGAAACAGTAGCTGTGTAAATGGGTGAATCGGTTGGGGATCAACTTGAGAAATAGTATTTTTGTACATGGGTAAAAGGTTAGGAGAAAGAGCTGAGAAACAGAAGCTGTGTAAATGGGTGAATCGGTTTGGGAAGCAGTTGAGAAAGAATAGCTGCGGAAATATGAGAATGATCTAGAGAAAGAGCTGAGAAAAAGTAGCTGTGTAAATGGATCAATAGCCCGAAGAAAGAGCTCAGAAACAGTAGCTGTGTAAATGGATCAATAGGC
>BMAT01003683.1:156773-177139 GCA_019649035.1 Elysia marginata
TCATCATCATCATCAGCATTATCATCATTATCATCATTATCATCATCATTATCATCATCTTCTTCTTCTTGATCTGGTTCTCGTTCCTGTTCTCCTCCTCCTCCTCCTCCTCCTCCTTCTTCTTCTTCTTCTTCTTCTTCTTCTTCTTCTTCTTCTTCTTCTTCTTCTTCTTCTTCTTCTCCTTCTTCTCCTTCTTCTTCTTCGTCAACGTGGCGTTTTGTCCTTTGCTTTTCTTTTTCTTTTACGTTATAAACAAACTTACACTTTGTTTTTTTTTCTTCTCTAGAAAAAATAATGCTATTTCACAGGTTTCAAACAATTATCACTAAACTCATTACAGGAAATAGCACCAAGTCACACTTTTTGAAAAAATGTTCTCGCTTTTCACGTTGATTTTTTTCTTACAACATTTACAGATAGCCACGTCAGAACATAACAATTTCATGCCTTTTACATGGCCATCTAGGTGGGAGTTCTTGGACAATGCCATGAAAATTTTAATGTACAAAGGTTTTACTGCCTAGTAAATTGAGAACAAAACATTGGATGGTTTGGGGGATAAACAAGAAAATATATGTAGTATTTTCTAGTTGTTTTTTTTTAATAGTAACTGCGTTGACAGAACTGTACACGACACCTTACCAAAGCTTAGGAAACTGAATGAAAATGATGCCATAAGTTGATATCATCATTTCCTTAGTAAAAATAATGTAACGTTTCGCGCTAATATACACAGGTACACGCCCACACGAACAAAGTTAATTAATGCTGATTAGTTTTATGAATATTGTGGTGTTTCTAGACTACGTTTCGGCTATGAATGGATTGTTTCGTTTTCGATTCTTTGAGAAAGTTTGACTTCTCCACTGGCTTCCGATTCTTTGAGAAACTTTAACTAATCAATTGGTTTACATGGCTAGTCATATTTTTTCAAATTTAAAGAACATATACAAATAAAATTCAAATAATTGAGTTCACATTGTATGGTATTAGTCTGTATTCTGAAAGAGGAAGCCTTTTTTTTTTTACTTATCTCTGCCTTGTTTTAAAGATTGTTACAATGGGATTAGTGTAAATAATAAGGGCAGCCACTGCGCAATAAAATGGTTTTAAAGGTATGAAATCATCAGTAAATAGAATTAAGCTTAAATTGGAAAAGCCCGCGATGTCTGCTTTAAGTATGATTTGAAACTTCAACCTCTAGACGCGTCGGCACCCACCGCCTTGCCACTAAGAGAAGCATGGCTTATTTTGATCCTTTCTTACGATGAAAGCCTGTCTTAACGAAGCATCAATGGAGCGTAAAGATGCTTCCCTACCTAATGTATCCATCTTGACTCAAACATTTCTATTTTTTCATCTGAGGATGGTTTAAATATTGTATTAAGGAAGACCAGGCCCTTGTCGCCATTCTCATGACAAATTCCCTTCCTTTCTCTTCTTAATGAGTTAAAAATCTAACAAAACCCATAAGGGAAACAAAGACAAAATCCATTCGGCATAATTATAATTGTGTCGCGGTGATTTATCGAATCTGTCCTAACCCTGCGAAGACAGTAATAACGGCATGTCATCAAATTACATTTATTTGTATTGCGTTTTCACCGATTGGTGAAATAATCAAGCGCAAAAACTAATACCACAACCTAACGATTCAGTGCTGTACAACTTATTGGAAAAAAAGTGATTTTCTTGGGGAAAAAAAGAAGAAAAAAAACACCACTTCGTACGATAAAAAATGCGAAAACATGATGCGTTGGCTATTCATTTCGCAAAACTCTAATTTCAATAATTAAAGCTGTTATGCCAAAGGTTAATAATAATCTTCATGGAATTGTAAAAAAATGAGCGTTCATCAACATCATGTTGCTGGCACTACGGCTGTATCTAGTAAATTTCATTAAGTTTCATCTGCTCCCAGAGATAGAATGGATTGTGTATTTATGTAATGGAGAGAAAACAAAGCAAAAAACTTCCTCGACGATGGAAATACTTTACATAATAAATACGACTTTTGTTGGTGACGATAATATGAAAGATAAGCATATTCGGTAAATTCGGTATAACGGCGTTGAAAATAATGACAACTGCATTGATGATGATGATGATGATGATGATGATGATGATGATGATGATAACGCGTCTGTGTTTATTGATGATCAAATTGAATGGTTTTAATGATAAGACCATTCAGATAAATATGCAATAGTGATACTTGATGATTTTCTGGTTGGTGATAATAACGATAATAACGCAGGTGATAATGATAGTTTTTTTGGTAGAAATGGCCATGATTGAAACTATAACAATCAGCGTTGTTGAGAGCAGCGAGGTCAAACTGCGCCCGGTCGGTATCCGGCCCAGCAACGCACAAAAAAAATTGGAGACACAAAACTAATACAAAGACACACCATTATCACTATAATCACAAGGCTATTGACAGCCGCTTACCCTGCTTTGTCTTCCTCGTCCTCATAAATTTGTTTTAAGTCGTCTAGCGTGCTGATCAATTGAAGATACGATCTGGGGAAAAAAACCAACAAAACACTCTCATGTTATTTACATAAATCACGTCAAAGCCTGTATTATATATTTCATCATAAATGGGCGGACAAATACACTAAAATGAAACATATACTAATAATATGTATTTTTAAGGAGATTGTAACTAAAAATCAAAATATCTTTTTAGCGTTGATCTGGCCACTATATTCTTTTAGCGTGTATCTATTACAACTTTTTTCTCTTTGCTATGCGTTCAAAATCCTCTTAAAGGATGAGAATAATAGGGCCATTATTTTGTTCCCTTTAAATGCGTCAATAATCCAATATAGGGGTTTAAGGAAGGCTAGATATTCAAACATAAAGCAAAAAGAAACTCATTGACAGAATGATAAATGTATCTATAACTAGAGAAAATGTGTGGATAAACTTGGACCAGATAGAGAGAAAGAGGAAAGTAAAATGAAGACAGTGGAAGGTTAAAGGTGTTTGATCGGTGACGAAGAAAGTTGAAGGCATGCTGGGAAACTTCGATATCAATCGGCAAGAAGAAGAGAAACAAAACAAAAAAAAAGAAAAAAAAGATGAACTTGCGACTAACTTACTCTCTGTCTATTACCAGGCAGTCTACACCTGAAGCATCGGCGGAGATAATATTGGCTGTACGTACATCCTCTCTGGAATAGACAGAGTAAATTACAATAATGATACAACGATATAGTCAAAGCCGAACAAGAATAAGTGAGTTCACTCACACCAAATAGAGCTAAGAGTTAAATGGTTGATTTCTATACTTCCACCAAAAAAATATTCTATGAACCATTCGGCACTGAATCCGATAGAGGTTTGTACTCATTAAACCATCCAGAAACATTTAAATCTTGAATTTGTTAAGTTCTGATTTCAGAGCCTTGTTTTCCTTCCTACAATGTTAAGTGTTCTTGTAGTTCTATACATTACCACGTTATCCTCTTGTTATGGACAAAAAGACCTAGAGGTAGAGATCTTACATTATTTTGTTCGAGTTGAAAACTCGTTCTAAGAAAAAGTATTGGCTGTTTTATGTGATCAGGCTTTTAAGCTTCAGTTTGAAATAAAACGGTTTAAAACAAACCAGCCGTTGTACCTTCACTGTATATTTGTCTCAGACAGTTCAAGGCAGTTATCAAGAGCAAATAGAAAGGTTAACTGATACTCTAAAATATTTCCCAGCTCAAAAGCAAGTTCGAGTAATATTTAGGCCTTAACTGATTTTAGTTGGCATATATGTAAAATTTAAAGCAAAAAAAAAAGTACTTGGAGGCTGGTTACTGAAACGGAACTGATAAACAAAAAGATAATGACAAAGAAAAAACACAATTATAGCGAAATTAAAACAAAAAGAAAAAAAACGTAAATTGTTAAGCGCTATCTCGTGAGAATATATAGATAAACCTGCTGGCGTCTTCATAACACTATTTTGCATAATGTTAACACTCGTCTGAATGGTGCTCGATTTCTTTAAAATGCTAAAAGCAGTATTTTCCCCCAGGTTTTTGCGTTTATTCTAATTGTAATTATCCTCAAGTGTAAACATTTCCTTTCCACCAGATTAACATGAAATCAGCTTTTAGATGCTATCTTTTTTTTTTAAACCAAATGTATCTTTACCAGCATCATACTGCAGGTGCGCAAGCCCCCGGTTTCTGGGTTGTTTCTTTCAAATACTTGTCATATCTCAGATCTCATATTTCTTTAAGTAATTATAATCTTGACATTTATATTCGCAAAGAAATAACAAGTTTCTCACAAGTTGTCGAAAATGGAACATTTTTTGGAGTGGGGGGGGGTGCAAACTTTTACGCCGAGCACATCATAAAAAGCAGGAAATGTCTGTCGTGTTGCCATGTTTACACAGAAAAAAAGTATCACCTCGTCTTACTTTGTCCAATGCCGCAATTCTCTCTTTGAACTTAGCAGTTAGTCTTATCCACAATCAACAAGATTTCATTGAAAAAATCACTCGCTCAAATACGTATAAAACGATCACAGAAAAGTTTGAACATGTACCAATTCGCACACAAATTACAATAATGAGAGGAATAATTACAGTGAGACCTGGACAAAGCCGACGTCTTCTTGGCACTCACATTCTGAGAGAGTTGATTAAAGCCATTAAAGAAAGGACAAAATAAGAAAGTGCGACTTCATTGGGCTAGCCTTCAGATAAGTATTTTCTTTACAGGTGTTAATTTAAAATGAAACTCTCTGTAGAAATTCAGTTCAGCTGATATACCAAAAACAATCCCATAAAGAAAAAATTAAAAGTTAACTAGAATCACTAACCCGAAATGGTGCAAAGAAATGGTTGGGTAGAACTTGAGTAATACCCACCCATATATTATTTCATGACGAATTTGAAAAAGAAAAAAAACTATTGGAGATCCGACATAATGAATAAATTAACTATAGTTCTGCGCTGTGGCGACACGGTAAAATCTATGCATCTTTGATTTGCATGGCGATGGGTGCCAAAGCTACTATGTATATATAAGTTGGTGGTTCGAATCTTACCAGCTGAAAGCAATGCCGCAGACAGTTTTCTTTTTGAGCTTACCTCATTTCAGTGCTAGTTGTTATAACTATCCATGCCAATTGTTCCTGGATATCCCAAAGGCTAGAAAACTGATAAAAAGTTAACTAAACACAAGAGCTAACTTGTTGAAAAATACAAGTGCTAACTTACCCGAGCAACGCTCTCTCTCCGAAGAAATCTCCCTTCTGTAAGAGTCGTATAACTTGCTCCTCTTGTGTTTTAGAGTTGCGCTTGGTCACTTTGACCTGGTATAGTAAAACAAAAGAAAAAAAACACAATTTCATCCAATACTGACAATTGTTAGGGATTGATTTGTATTGAAAATTCGTATCATAAACGATACAAATTTAACATATATGATTTCAGTAAGTATTAATGCCTGCTGCCATATCTCTCCCCCCCCCTTCTCTCTCTCACACACACTATATCTCCCTCTTTTTTATATTATCTAGTAATCGCAATTCGAAAACCCAGCTAACATAGGAAATTTTCATGAGATTAACTTAGTTTAATACTTGTTTTTTATGGATTTTCAAACTTCAAAGCAAGAATGATTGGTTTTTTTAGGAGTTTGACATTGAGAAACGAAACTGCCTGTAGCTCAGAATGGGCCCAAAGGGTCTTTAGTTTGGTTTTTGGTATTGGTGTCGCTATTATCAATTTTCTTTTTACAGATTGTTGTTTTCCTTTCTGTTTATAACAAATACACTAACCTGTGTCTACTCTAGATATCATTTTCTGAGTAGAACAATGTACCCTATTGCTATGGATTTAGTGTTTATTTTCTTCAACCTAATAGGTTCACAGGAATGTTACCTAATAGCTTAAAAACGATGGGACTGTTTCAGGACTAATCTCTCATGTGTGGAAAATTCAGAAGGTGGGATCACCAGCGAACTCTTCTTTGGGCAAGGTAGTTTATTCGAATAGCTCTGGTGCTGAATCTAAGCCTAAAAACTCACCATTGTTCAAGGGGAACTACTCTTAAAGAATTTTTATAAGGTTTATGAAACAGTCCCTTAGCCACCGAACACTTTCGACTTTTGAATTTGGGTCTTTATCTGCTGATAGAAAGGCCTACCCGAAATAAATTTCATTTTTTGTTGTCGTTTGAAAGATTTAAATTAAAACAATGTCCTATATCAAACATGCCATCCTCTGCCTGTTCCTCAATATAATTTAACACCGAACAGTGCAGATATCGAGGACTAAATGCACAAAAATCACCACTTCCTTGTTTGTTTTTGTTTTGTTTTTTTTTCGTTTATTTTGCATGTGTACCTGATTCCAGGAAAGTTTCCTCTGTACTTTCAATAACCTTTTTTTTATTGAATGAGAGGAAAACAAGGTGGGAAGTGGAGTTAACCTCTTCTTTTCACCAGATTGACACGACTAATTTTGCTTAACTTGTTCATTGTCAACAATATTTCTGATCTAAATCTACGTCCCACCTTGGAAAAGACCACCTCTTTCACCTTCCTATTACAGAATGCGCACCCACTTGTGTGGCACGATAGGCAAAAAAGTACATAGCTTAAAGAAAACGCTCTTTAGAATACTTTTGATGCACAGTTCCGCACCAGTAGGTACATTTTATGTCAGAACCGTTGGACAAAATCCGATCCTTACGTCCGAAAACGCCGCCATAAAAACAAATTTCATCCACTCCTTTAAGTCTGGAAACTTCAATATCATCTTCAAGCCAATGAAGTTATGATCTATACCCTTTTCTAATTTTATAAGTTTAGGCGTTTCTTGCAGATCAGCTATAAGATTAGAAAAGAATAGAGTCTGCCTACTCGGCTTCAGCAGTTGATTGGAAGAATCGAAAGTAAGTGAATGTTAGACTTTTCCTATAATTATATATTAAAAACTGGCATTTCCTGAACACAAAAAAACCCCAACCAAATTCGGCTAAATATCGGTCGGAAGCCTCCTTGGAAGAGGAAAATCGTTGTGCGTTGGGCCAGCAACCCACCATGTAAAAAGAGATTAGCTACAGAAACACCAACAACAAATACTCGGGCAGATTATTATGCCCACCATGAAGGTGAAAGGCCAAACCCGCAAGGAGAGCCAGGAAGGATTTGGAACGAGCTCAGTTGGCTCGCCAAGGACAGATGTCAATGGAGGAAGTTTGTATGCTGTAAAAAGGACTATGGATAACTAGATCTTACATCAGTTCTTTCAGAAAACCTGGAACATATATATTTGTCTTAGTTAAAACAACCCACAGACGTGGATATAACGGTAACTCTATCTTAGAGAAATAATTATATCTGCGTGTAACGGAGCAGCCGCCGCTTCTGCACAAAAAATAGGAAAACTAATATTATCTTCTTCAGAAGAATAGTAAACCCAAAAAGGCGATTTGCAGAAAGTCTTGTATATCAGAATATAAAACGATTTAGTTGCCATTTGCATTCTTTGTCCTTTAATTTTGAATTTTACATACACAAATCAATAGAAACGTGCAAGCATGGTCTTGCTGTTTACTCAGAAATACAGATAACTTTACACCGTAACAACAACGCTGTCAACATTCGTAGATTAATGCAATCTGTACTGAGCAGAACTTCAAAACACTGTGGAAATTAGCTGCGACCATCCAAGGTTTTAAATTATTTAATAGATTTTGTGTACTCGCTCTTCAATTAGCTAAAAACCTGATGGGCTTGCGAAAACATAAGACTCATACGATACTTGAAAGCAAACACTTGTGACTCATACGATACTTGAAAGCAACAACTTAAGACTCATACAAAACTTGAAAGCAACAACTTAAGACTCATACGATACTTGAAAGCAATAACTTGTGACTCATACGATACTTGAAAGCAATAACTTGAGACTCATACAATACTTGAAAGCAACAACTTAAGACTCATGCAATACTTGAAAGCAACAACTTAAGACTCATGCAATACTTGAAAGTAATAACTTGAGACTCATAAAATACTTGAAGGCAACAACTTAAGACTCATACAATACTTGAAACCTGGTGCTTTACGTAGAAGTGCTAGGGCGAAAGCTGATGTACCTTAATTTCAAGATGAGATACCAATACAAATCATTGGGCATCAGGAAACTTTGGCTTGAGGAGATTGACGATGCTAACTTAACAGGGAAGAAATATGTATAAGAAGATGAAGTGGCTGGGGGGAGGGGGGAGGGCTGAGGGAGACATTACTGGAAATTAAAGTCCGGTACCAACGATTCAATCTTTCCAGTAGTGCAAAGAAAAACATCACTGCTAAGTATTTAAACCCTCGACCGGAATTTCACTTAATGATCTCGGGCCAAACGAGAGATCAAGAAGGATGAAGCCAGGGGTAGATCTAAACAGCCGCGAATCTCTTGATGGTTTTCCAGCGGAATTTATTGCTGTACCAGACCCAGGTAAAGACACCTCCTGTCCGTCATCTGGTGGGTCTGGCCCCGAGGCTTGTGATCGGGCAGCTACACCGGAAAAGGAGACTGTTAAGTTTAGGCATCCAAAGACTTCGTGTGAGGGCCTCACGTATAGCCTCAAAACCATTTTAAGTTCTAGTTACTGTCATGATATTATTCTACCTGCTCCAAAGCTGGTATGATAATTAACACTATTAATGCGTCAGTCATTACATGTATAATCATTGTAGATTCTGTTTTAACCATAATAATTATTGCTGTTACGATTATCTAATTTTTTTCTTTCACATTCTGTATCAATATGATTATTACGTCCTTGCATCATATATAGGTTTCAAAGGTTTCAGATGTATGTAAGGTAGGTCTATAGCGAATGGTGACAATAAAAAGAAATTTGAAGTTGCACCAATACAAATAAAAAAAACTGTTTTGTACCCAGAAATAATAAGTTCCGTCCATGACAGGATAGACTTTGAATTTCTGATATATCCACACACACACACACAAATTTAAACCAGTGGAAGTTACAGGCTTGTACAGATTTTTTTTCCGGAGTAGCGAAAGTACACGTGAAATAGATAAGATAGACTAGATCTAAATCTTAGGAACAAATTAGCAAAGCACGTACCTTTCCTTTAGCGATGATATAGAAGGTGTCTCCTCTGGCTCCCTGTCGTATAATGTAGTCGCCGTTGTTGTAATGGGCCTGTCGGGGGGAATATTAAAATTTAATATTTAACACATCAATCATAGTATACGTGCACTGAAAATACAATAGCTTTTAAGGGTGTAATGGGAATGTTTGAAACTGGGGACAGTAAGCGGTTGGCAGATAAACTTTTAAGGACCACATTAATACAAAAGTATACACACTTTTGATGTCAAATATAGTCAAGATTCAACCTATTACGTTATTATGGCTAACATTCACAAAAAATGTTACTTTTAATATCCCGTTTAAATCTTGATGATTTAAACTAAGTAGCTTAGATCTTCAAGGAAACAAATTAGCCCTGGTACTAATCTTTTCAGATTAAAAAAAACATCCGCTTGCTGGGTAAAAGTGGAGAAAAAACGTGCAGAAATGTTTAATCTAAGAGGTTTTGCCATTTTCAAAGTAAAGTTTGTGACGTTCTTGCACTTAGCAAAAGGAAACTTGGAAGAGATTGATTATCAACATTACTTTTATCTAATAATCGTAGATGTCAGAAACATCTTGGCGTAGGTAGGTGTATAAAATATAAAAGTAAAAAAAATTAATATTTAAAAATACAGCTAGTTTTGCCTTATCTTGTGATACGTTCTTTTTTACTAACCCAGTCCACCAAAACAAGCAATAAATTCGAAAAACAATCACGAAAAAGCTTATCGCTTCAGTTCACATATAGATTACGCTGAATTCATTTCAAAATTAAGATATCAATGATTTTAGACTGTTTAAGATTTGGATGAAGAATTTTTTAAAAATATTGGATGAACGTTAAGTAAATGTGCA
Organism: Elysia marginata; assembly: GCA_019649035.1. Classification (NCBI taxonomy): domain Eukaryota; kingdom Metazoa; phylum Mollusca; class Gastropoda; family Plakobranchidae; genus Elysia; species Elysia marginata. Next base: position 166,757 of record BMAT01003683.1, read on the forward strand.
ACAACCTCTGCTACCCGGTACTAATAACTAAACACAAGGACCTACATCCGTCCCTAGTCAGTAACAAAACTGTCACATGTGTTTCTTTGTTTGCACCATTTAAAAAAACTTTTTTTTGGTATTTTGTCTGTTTTGCTTTCGTGCGTCTACTAATAGAAATGAATAATAAGTTTTATTTATTTTTGTTGTTTTTCTAGTGCATGGTAAAGTCGATAACTTAGATGTTTCCTTTGTATTTTCAGAGCTGTAGAGCTATCCTACTTATATTTTGATTGGTTCTGCATATTTCAGGATAACGAATGAACACCATGACTGCGTTGAAATTAAGGGTGAGGTGGTAGAACAGGTAGAGAGCTATAAATATCTGAGTGCATAAGCAAATGATAAATTGGACTGAGAACCTCACACTAAGTCTGTATTTGCAAAGACCGAAAAAATGTATTTTGTAAGGGAATAAAACTATTTAAGAATAGACAAGACTTTCACCAAGCATTCATACAATCTGTTATTTTTATTGTGTATGTGCGTGGATAGGGAACGTTCGTGTCAAAAGTTATCCCTAAAACTGCTGGTGTCATCAAAGATCAGCAAAGATCACCGACATTTCTCAACACACTTTTAGTGTAATTTTGATAAATTTTTCAAGAAAAAGATGACTAAAACTCTTAAGGATCCAGCTCAACCATTGCACAACCGGATCTTTTTTCAAAAGGAAGTGGGAGGTTTATTTTGATAAAAGCAAAAACCTTAAAGTACAGAAAATTCTTTATATCCATAACTGTGAGACATTTTATTGAAAACAAAATCAAGAAAAGAGAGCGGTTTTGCCTAGCAAAGTGAAAAGTACTGGTCAATTCATCTCTTGAAGGCCTGGTTAAAAAAAAAGAGCCAGGCATAAGGATTGACAAACTATGACACTGAAAAATAGCACAAACTTTGGAAAATGGTTTCGGCCATTTTCTTTCATCTCTAATGCGGCCCGCCCGATTCTTAAGTACGATATTAAGGTATTGAATGATAAATTAATTGTCTAACAAACATTTTCCAGGTATTACTCTGATGTCTGTATAGAGTGTATGCATGCCAACGCCTCCAACAGGGACAATTGCTATTAGGATGTGCTCACGTTTATTTCATACCCACCAATTAGATAATCGATAAAGAATATTGGGTGTCTCACCGCTAATGTATGTTCATTGCAAACAATTAAGAACCTGAATGCATATTTTGAACTTTTAAAACTGATAGGACATTTGGATTATAAAAGGAAATAACACAATGACGCAGTTCTGCTAAGAAAAGATATCGCACTTTAAAATTGTTTTAAAATACTTCTAATAATTGTACTGTCTGACCATATGCTGAACTGAAAAAAAAACCAACTAGCGTATCCCGTCAATCTCATTTTTATAGCTTTTACACCATCTTAACTGGGAAAATCTCGTGCTAATTGGTAACTCTCAGGCGTGAAAAGGTCGGAAATTCCATTTAGACTGTGCATGCTAATCGGGTGGTTAGCGTACAAATCACCGGCTCCATGCTTATGAGCAGCCAAAAGTTTTAGAAAAAATGAAACCTTTTATAACACACAGTCCTCACGGTACACTTTCTCTTTGCCGATTATCAGCAACCAGAAAAAGCAATTAGCAGGTTGATTATCCTCGAAATCAATAGAACGAGTATTTCATGATTGTGCCACTTTTTCCTCGATCCTCAATCATGTAATAGAATAGCAGGTCAGTGAACAGGGGGCATAACCAGCCTTTCTCCGCTCAGTCACGATGGCGGCGACATCTCTCATCCGGCCCCCAAGCACCAGAACTTTATTGAAACACTCGATTGGTTAGCACTCTCGAGCGTGAATTGATTTCCTCGTCATACCGAGGTTAGTCGGTGTATTGTGAAAGTTTTACGGTACCAGTCAAGTTTATCGAAAAACGCGTACTTTAAGGAGTTTAAATTTAAACGTTCCCTTAGCTTGCTCTACGGGAAACGGAAAACGGAGATGAAAAGCGTATATTGGGGATGCGTCTCTTATAATCTTCGTAACGTGAGAAATTTAACAGAATTTAAAAAAAAACAACAAAGTTACCCAGGGCTGTAGTGAAATTAAAGACTGTAATTTCCAACCTCTTTCCATTCAATAATTTGAAAGTAAAACAAAATAAAAAAGGAGTGTTTGGAAATCTTTACAAAGTGAAATGTAATAAAATAATAAGTATCTAGTAAGTAGAAATGATCTTTGAAAAAGCTTTAAGAACTTCAATAACCATACCCCAATAGTTGCTGTTTTGACATCCCAGGATAACATCATTCCACTTTGTTTATAATACCAAACTCAAATCTTTCTCTTATATCTCTCATTAATTCATTTGATGCAATTTCTCTGTTTCTCACTCACTCTTAACTCTATTTTCCACTCTTATTATTTTCTTTCACTTAGGCCTATTTATTCTTCCTCTTCATCTTCTTCTTCTTCGTTGCATTCTAAATCAATACCTTCAAAAATCCTCAGTTTACTAACCATGCCTAAATTTTCTTAATTATTCTTTTGAGTGGCTCTAAATCGATCACATATAAACTGAACTAAAGAACCGTTCAAAACTCATTAAGTTTTAAATGTCGCACTAGCATTTAAAAAAAAATCAGAAAAAGTTCTATGTTGAGGCAAAGTATTTTTCCTCTGTGTTGTATGTAAATTTTAAAATGAAGAATGGTTGAAAATATGAGATTACTCCTCTCCTTCACTGCCATGGAGTCGGTAATTATACATTCATGCAAAAAAAACAACAACAAAATACATGGCTCACCTCCTCTAAAACATCCGCAATTTTGCTGAGAGTTTCCTCTGGGAGGCCTTTGAATGTCGGCACACTGAAACAGTTGTAAAGAAAGTCATAAGTTAAATAATGTTTCCATTTAGCGTTTAAGAATTTGTGTTGCTGACACATGATGTAATGTTCTCGGTAGAAAGACAGAGCTGTTTTCTTCATAATACGAAACGCTAGCCATAGTACGAAGTGCTAGCCATAGATATTTCACTTTCGGTGCATTAAGAAAGCAACTAGAGCGCCAATCATCGTTCCCTAAGGAAAATTCCTCTTTAAAGCCAATTGCTTGCTGTGGAAATGGTTACTAAAATACGTGCTTCCTTGCCCGGTAAAGCTTTATTGGTGAGACCCAAAATGTTAACTACCATAGATTTTCTTCAAATTTCTTCAAAGCTAGATTAACTGATTAGACGCTGCTGCTGTGACAGTTTTATAAATTTTAACCATAGGCAAGGGATAGATTGTTTGATAAAAACATGAAGACTTGCATTCGCAGAAGTTACAGAGTATCGAGTATTGGGATAGATTGTTTCATAGGAACATATAGACTTACACCCTCAGAAGTTACAGAGTACCGAGTATTGGGGTAGATTGTTTTATGGGACATGTAGACTTACATTTACAGAAGTAATAGAGTAACGAGTATTGTGATCAATTGTTTTATGGGAACAAGAACACTTGTATTCGCAAAGTTACAGAGTATCGAGAGAGTTTTCCTCAATTTTAAATATTGACAGCTTCGACTTCTCGAATCAATTTCGTCGATATACACGAGTCTACCAACTCTCAAAAAATTTCAGGAGACATTATACAGCTAAAAACGTGAGTATTTGACTATTGAATGTCTGCACTTTCTGCAGCGAAACAAAATATTGCGCACCCCTTTATAAACAAGCCCTGTTTCTTATCATGAGAATGGAAAGACACTTGAACAAATAAACTCGACATTTAACCTGAACGCACAATAATGACCGCCCTATCAGTCTGGAACTTGAAGGTGCTCATTTCGGGCCTGCACGTGTATTTACCACCATGGGCTTGTCTGTGCTGGTTTATTTAAGCAGCTACTTCTTGTCAATAAACATTATATCCGTCTGAGGTGGTGTCAGAATATTGAACTTCATTGTACATAAACTCATTACAGAACCCTTTTAGGGGGGGGGGGGTAAGAGGCTAAGAAGACGCTGGATGAAAGGTGGTCGTTCTCAATGCACAGCTGTAACAAATCTGGTCCATTGAATTACTGGTATAGGCCTACCCTTCTACGCCACCCATTGGTTGATAGATGGATAAAGAGATGGATTGATTGGTTGATACCATCAACTATTGGCAGAGACAATTAAAAAAAAAATTAAACAATCTTTCTGTTCGGGAATCCGGTTCCTACAGTTTCCTGTTAAACGTTTCGGAAATTACGGAATAACGTAATAAAAAAAAACACTATGGCTTTTACTCTACCGGCATTGATCTAGTTCAGCTGACTAAACGCAGAGAAACATATTTTTTTCTTATCGAGTTTTATCAATTCGCAACAACAGTGTTTAAGGTTTAAGCATTTCTTTTTCATTTGAAGAAATCTAGACCGGGGAATTTAACTCTGAACACAAAAGGGAAGAAATTCAAAGTTTCATAACCTACTTGAAGGAAAATTGTATGTTATCAAAATCAGCAAAAAAAACGTAGCCACCTTTAGTTAAAGAATAAAGGTAGATAGGTGGATAGATAAAATTTTAATGTACTCATGAAGTCGGAAAAGACATATAGATAGGCAAATTGATTGAGATGTAGGCACGTAGACAGTTGGATATGTAGAGAGACACATAGATAGATATATAGATAGATAGATAAATGTTATAAAACCAGAAAGAACCAGAAAGATAAGGCAGTTACCTTCTTAGGAACTCCATATGTTCTGTGTGTCTGAGGAGCCCTGTCCTCATCATAATGCCCTGGAAACATTGGCGGTCTATCGCCCACAGTCGGCAATTGGTCAGTGCTGGACGGAACAGGAAATGTTAGACCATCTATGAGCTAAGATTCATGGTAATAAAAAACATGCAATGATTTTTTTCTGTTTGCATGCAAATGTTTTGTAGGCTAAGAAAGAGATACAAATGAGTCGCTTCATTTTGTTTTGGAACATTTTCCTTAACCGCTTTGAACACTCGCTTTAGTTTACTGTCGTAAAACGCTGCATTGAATTAAAAACAAATTCAAACAGGATTTGAAAAACGTGTGATCGTACAATAAAGGAGAGAATTTTAATGACATTTATAAAAAACTCGGTATGTAAAGTATAAGCAGAAAAGCAATAAGAACTCAAAAACGTAGGTAATTGCATATGTATCATATACCTATATGACATAGTAACTTATGTAATACGTTTAATTTCACTCTGGGTTGCTTATCGTATGCTGGTAAAAAGGGTAAAAGACGAGACTGGCAAAGGTTGTTGTGTGTGAAATTCTCGCTTAGATGATTTAGATTTAACAAGAAACTTGAAGGACTTGCTTTTGTAACCCAAAAACTTCTTTCCAAAAGGCCATTACGTCCAGCGAGGCTAGAAGGTGAATCTCGGTCAGGTATGGATGTCACATTATGCAATTCATACATCTCTTACTATTGCCATATTATACACTCTATTAGAATATGCCCTATTTATGCCCATATTAATTGTAGAGATGTACGATTTATGATTGCACATGGCGAAAGTTTAGCCATGATCTGGAGTAAATTACATCCAACAATCCCAACAAACCATTTACATCAACAATAACCGACTATGGTTTGTGAAAGTATTTGCTGGTTGAACCAGTTCCTAGCCGTTTTCCCGATACTCGAGGGTAGAGAACTTAGCACATTCAACAAAGTGTGATTTCACCATTTACCCCGCCCTGCGAAAACACTTAGAGATTTATTTTCAGGACTCGGGCGACGCTATCATCTACGAGCATCATTAATTTTGCTCTAAAGAATACACTAACTTGAATTGTTCAGTATCTTTTTTTTCTGTAAAAATTGTCTTTGCCTCACCTTTCACCGTGGCTGTCCTTGTACAGTTGTAAAGTATGGCGAGTTCACCAAACACCTTCCCAGGTCCCATGTGGGTTAAGAGCTGGCCATCTTTGGTCACCTCCACCTTACCCTCTGAAAGAAGTGAAAAGGTGTTTTAACAGTAGGAAGTGATGTTGAAAACTATTAGAATTATAATGTTTATACCACAATACCACAAGTAAAATGTTGGTTACTTGGGGTTTCTTTTGTCATAGTGCATCAATTGTTGTTGCAAGAAGGAAAATCTTTAGTCACGGGAAAAAAGTATCGTTGAAGTGCCTCAAAACTTAAAGGGAAACCGTAATTCCTTTTTTTTTCAAATTAAACTAAAAACATCATTACCTGGCTACGCGTTTTAAGAAGGTGCAAGTCTGTAAATTTGGAATATAAAGAGAAATGTGCAAGACAGAGCTTGATAAAGTAAAGTGATAGTAACCTAAAGTTTTCAATAAGTAAACTTTGGACAATATTTGAGTGTTATTTGTGAAAAAGCTGCTACTTTATCCCTCACTCTTTCTCTCTCTGTCTCGCTTTGTCTCTTTCTCTCTCTCTCTCTCTCTCGTGTCTCTTTCTCTCTCTCCCCCCTCTCTCTCTTCCTATGTCAATCTCCATTCCTGTCTTTCTCAGTTTCTTTATTATCTACCACCATGAAATTGAAAATTACTAAAATGAGAAACTTTCTGCCCAATAACCCACCCGGGTTTTCTGTGAACTCAATGCCGTTCACCTGCCTATTTCTCAGATCTTATTTCGAAGCGCTTAATATCTCTGCCGGTGGCATGGAAAATATCTTTACCTTGTTATTATATAAAGCTTTTCTTGCCGTGGGGGAATAATAGGGTAATGAAAGGAGACTTGATCTTCATTGGTTATAATTTTCCAAAGACTTGCTCTCGACTGTACAAAGTACTATATTGATCTTAATCCGCGTTGGCACCGGTTTTCAAGCTTGGCTCAATGGTTAGCGCGTCGGACTCGTGATTCGGTGGTTTCGATCACAACCACGAACCATATTGTAATTGCCTTATGAAAGCAATTTATCCACACTTTTCTCAGTTCACATACTTGTAAAATGGGTATCTGGCAAAAGGCACCGCTTGAAATTTGTGGAATGATAGTACTTGCGAGCTTAAAAGGCAGTCATACTGTAACGCTCTGAAATATGAGTTGAGTTGCTTACGTGTGTATTGATTAAAAACATTGTAAAGGTATGAAATAAGCAGTGGAGAGAAGTAGGCTTTCTAGTGGAAATACCCAAAATGTCTGCTTTTAGTACGATTCGAACCTTCGACTTATAGATGCTTCGGCACCCACCGCCTTGCCACTTAGAGAAACATAGCTTAAACCATGTCGCCACTACGCTCCTACGTGTGTATTGACCTGTTGGGGAAAATATGTAAAGTCTTGAGACTGCATCCTTGGTGGAAGACTATAGCCATAAATATTTTTTATTTATTCATTTTTTTATTTCTTACAATGCTCGCTCTTGCTTTTATGATTTTACAGGTATATCCTTTCATTCAATATGAATGTTTAAGCTTCTGTTTGAAAGAAAACTTGAGTTTCCTTAGTTTTTTTTCTTCTTCAACTTCCTTGCACTCGTTTTCCCCTCATTGCACTGTCCATCAAAATTCTTCTAAGTTGGAAAAGCTCTCAAACTTACAAGTTTTTATAAAACTGTTGGACCACCACATTCATGATTCAGCTTGAAAGGTTAATTTTTAGTGGTGTTACCACTCTCAAATATCAAGGACAGAACAAACTTAGAAAAAAATTTGTTTTCAGATCAAGCTGTGGTCTTTCGCTGCAAACATCTTAATATGAAGCCCTTACTATAAATCATAATTACTTTCTTTAAGGGTAAGTATGTGAGCAGTCTGAGGCTTCAACTGGTTGTACCCAAAATAAATAGATGAATCAGAGGTTAAAACTCTGAGAAATAAAACGAATAAACTTAACTTTGCCATTCCAGAGTTATTTCCATAAATGTGCTTGGCGTTCAGTGTCTTTATTTCAGATGTTGTGATTTTCACTTTAAAAGGCGTAGCTCTTCTTTTAAACAAGGCATTTTTGTAAGCTCCAAAACGTCAGAAAAAAATCCATAAAGACATGAATATTTTGTGGAAATATATAACAACTTCTGTTGGTATAAAAATATATATAGAAAAAGAAGAAGAAATTGATCTTCGTTAAATAGTGTTTTCTTAAAAAAAAAAAGTTCTGATTTATTTACCCTGGATGCGAGATATATCAGTATTTCAAACGAAGTGAGCCAGGGCAACTCTTTGTGCTCTATTGTTTGAAATACAAAGCTTACCAGTACAGATATTAGGAATCGATTAAATGTTTACGGTTGCCTCTGTAATCACGTAGACCTGTCGATTCTTGGGAATAGTTTCGAAACGACGTCAGTGGCATTTCTTTAGACAACTGGTTCGATTGAAAGTATGGATTGTTGCTCTTGCGTGCACGCTTGCGAGTCGCACATAATCTGTTTTATAGATTCGGTTTGTGCATGACCTTTCTAACTGGTCGTTTTGCAGATCTTAATCTTTCTTGTGTTGAACTGCCAAAAATAAATATTTAAAAGACAGTTATTGGCTGCAGATGCCGATAAAATGCAATAAAGCGACAAGCTCGAGAGGATTTCAGTATCCATTTATCGTTAATTGAGACGATGCGTTATCGGCCCATTCATGAGGACGAAGCCTAGTGGGGAGGACATTCCGGATGGCTGATGGGCTAACAGGGTCCGTCAGCTAATCGTCTTCTGTAAAACCCGCGCTACCTATGCTGCCGGGGACAATAAAAGTGCAGTATCTCCCATTATAGTTTTCACTGCAGATATTGCACTTTGGTTGTCCAGGGCGGTATGAGTGTTGTTACGTTAAACGTCGGTGCGCAAAGTCTCTAATATTAAAATAATTTTGCTATCGAATTCGAGATTGATCGACAAAGTCAAATATTTCTCTGCATGACAAAGCTCTGAAATCCAAGTTTTAAGTTTTGAACAAAGTTCTGCCAGTAAAAAAACCACTGTGGGCATTATATCTCCATCAATTCGAGAACAAAAAAGTTATATTTCGCGAATATTTTCCCGATTAAGATTGTGAAGAAAAATTATTGCTTTTTTAGAGATTCTTTGAAAAGAAAATAAACGTTTCAAATGAACCGTGTATCTCCCCGTGTATCTGTTAACGTATACGTCCTCTTTATTAAAACGGTACCATAAAGGGAGTAATTAAATAATCATGACACAAAACAATAAAAAAGAAATAATACGCGCAAAAACATCGCCTCTTAAAATGAAAAGAGTTAACGGTTATACTAAGTATTTTGCTTTCTTCAAATTTATAGGATTTAATTCTTAGCTTCAAATTAGGGAAAAGGTGACCTTCACATTCAAGAAAACTTGACACGCACAGCCTAGAGACCCTAAGGCTAAAACAGAAGAAAATATGACACCTAGAGCCTAAGATGGAAGGAAAATGGCCTGGATTTTACCTAAATTCTACAGAATTCAACGAACGAAGCGGTCGAAACTATTTTGTTTACGCGTGTTCTTCCTCCGACCCTTTTTTTGTTTCGATTTGCATTAAATTTAATCTAAACTTTTTTTCCTTTATACGAGAGCGTCATTTCAACCATCTGTTTATTGATTAACAAATATAACAAATATTGCACATGTATAAAGATATAAATGTTTTAAAAAAAATTTCCTGCCCGTCTGAATTACCTGTTTATTGTAGAACTTGAGCTCAATCAATTTCTTTTAAATAAATAAGGATCTATTCCTTTTCGAAAAAAAGTCAAGGGTCGTGATATAATGATGCTATTGAGAACGTTTTCACGATATTTGGAGTTGTAAACACAATGCGAAATCATGTGCCTGGATTTGTATCAACGACAACTCCCCACTTGTAACCAACTTCTTGCCAAAATGATTTTTATTGCAATTGGGAAAAAGAGAAATCGAGATAGTATTGTTTGAAGAGCGCAGGTAATAAAGAAAAATGAAAGATTTTGCCATATGTCGTGAAGAATGTAAATTAGCGTCTTTAATGACAGGGCAGGGTACAGGAAAGATAACTCTGTTTACGTTTTGGAAAAGGAATGAAGGAGGGTAATTAATTTTGTAAACACAATACCAAGAGGCTGTGACCATAGAGAACAGTCAGCACGTGAGAGAGAGAGAGAGAGAGAGAGAGAGAGAGAGAGAGAGGGGGACAGACAGACAGACAGACAGACAGAGATTGAGAAAACAAAGAAACAAGAAAAAAAAGATGGTGTGTGCTTGTGTGATTGAAGAAAGAAAAACAGATAATGAAAAAGACAAAGAGAGAGACACAGAGAGGGGCAGAGACAAAGAGATATAGAGACAAATAAATAGAAAAAAATAACGACAAAGGAAGGGAGTGAGAATTAAAAAAGAAAGACAGATTTTAGAGAGAGAAAGGAAGAGAGAGAGAGGGAGAAAGGGGAAAGTGAGAGAAGGGTG
>BMAT01003683.1:240336-251382 GCA_019649035.1 Elysia marginata
CGGTTTTAACATTATCATTATTGCACGACTCTGTCAAATCCACAAGTTTACCTTTATGTTTGTGCCAAGTTGTGTAATAGAGACGAAGAGTTTGTGGAGATTAGCCGAGCACTGTGGGTGTGCAGGAATGCCGTGTATCATGATAGTCTTGACACACAGAAGAAATACGATAGTCTGTCTTTGGCTGGATTCTGGCAAAGGAGTTGCATTGTACTTGTTAGTCTGTGGGAAACAGCTTGGTTTGAAAATGAAGAATTCAGGTAGAAAGCTAAGGAAGACCGTGAAACCTGTATTCTGAGAATTGATTGGTACACTCTAATTTATGAAGTGAAAGATTGATTAAGTTGAAATAATTTATCAAAAAATAAAATCGATCAACCGACATAATGCAAGTGGTCCGTTCAAACATGCATCGTGTAGGCCTTAAAAGATGGTGTGTGGTTTGACTGTCCTCCCTCTCCCCACCCCCCCACTCACACACACACACAACTCCGCACACAAGTACTGCGACCGGTTGGTATAGCTAAACCAGTGCCTTCTATTTTACCCTATTCGCGCCTCTGCTCTCTGTGTGTGACTTGAAGATGTCTACTTTGGCTAAGCTTTGGTATGATTTATTGCTTCTATAGCTCTCTGTGCTTTACATATTATGCAGTTGCTAGATCTAGTTAGAGGCAAAAGAGATAGGAACAATGTCTGAAAGTATTGGTGTGTGTCTTTCGTTTGAAAAGAGACAAAGCATTGCAATGGTTCAATAAACTTTTTATTTTTTAAATTTTTTTAAATCTTTTTTTTGCTTTGAGTAAAGTCAGAGTTTGCACGGTTCTTTTGTTTTGAGAGTAGGGATTGGAATACACGAAGCTACTGCAGTCGAAAGATTGCAATATTAATGTAGCTTATGTTGTAGATAATAATACTATCCAAGTAAATTATTTGAGATGTTATCTCCCTTGTTCTACCACCTCCGTCCTTATCTTTCAGAAGTTTGTACACCAGATGATTGGGCTTGTTTAGATATTCTCACACATTAAGCATTTTTCATTGATTTTAAAATCTATAACAGCAGGGAAGACATTCTCTCTCTCTCTCTCTCTCTCTCTCTCTCTCTCTCTTTCTATCTCGCGTACACACACGCTATCCATCTATCCATTTATCTATCTCCTCTTTGTCTGAGCACGGGGAAAATTTAGTGCTTTTGCCCTGTAAAGAAAAGATTGTGAAACTATATATATCTGTCAAAAAGAACATTCAAAATGGGAAAGAGGATCGTCGAGAGAGAAAAAAATAGCGATAACACAGACGAACAACCTGGCCAATTATACGTTCATTTTAGAAAGAGGCAAAGAAACAAAGAAAAGTGTCAAAATTCTCACTAATCAAAACGATCGAAATGTCAAAAAATGCTGCACATCGAAGAGTAAACCCGGAAAGTGCGTACTCTGTAAGAAGATTGTTGTACGTGCAGCAAGCTAGTTTCTTAAACACAGACCTTGGCTCGCTGTGTTCAACAAACCCCGACAGGTGATGCACGTTACTCTTGCCTGAGCAGGAACAAATCTGAAAGGTTTATAAATAGACGGTTCATGAGCGCTTAGCTAACAAAGAGGTTTCTTTCGCTTTTTTAGCTTACTACGATTCATGTTATGGGCAGAAAATACGGAAAGAAGAGTTTCATTATGGAAAGAAGAGTTATAAAACCAATGTCTGTTGTGAATTTGGCGTCCCAAAGTAAATAGTGGGGCATAAGACGGAGCATTGTGTGTGGCCTATAAGGTTTATAGGCCTACATATGGATAATAAGTGGTTGATGTATGTTGTGTTTCTATCACAAACAACGACAAAAAAAGCAACAGCAAAAATAAACCTGACAGTATTTTTATCAAAAAAGGACAATAAACAGCAGGTTGTTTTCATAAAAGAAAACCTTTGGGCTTACTTGTTGTTACAGCTCGGAAAACTCACAACTAAATCTCATCATACAGAATGTTAAGACAACAGTTTGCTGTGTCTCAGCGAGGTAAGCTCTAGATTGCCTATAATTATATGCATTGCAATCTTTTTTTTGGCATAGGTATTGAGTTTTATAATCGTCAATCATATTCGCACTGATATATTGACTGCATGATTTTCTCTCACCCTTTCCTAACGTTTGTTTCCATGCTTACTGCAAGGGGCTAAAAGTGGTCGGAAAAAATTTAGAGCATAGAAAAATATGCACATAACTTATCTTAGGATGGTAAAAAAAAAGTGTGAACAGCAGTACGTCAAGAGCGTTACATGTAAGTAACAGATTGGATAGAGTCCAGACAATAGCTATGTCCTGGATAATCCAGGGATCTCGGACGGTCGGATATGTAGATCTACAGCCCAAGACACAAGGAGGGTTCTCGTGATAACTTGTCACATACAGACAGTTAGGGCTGACGGGATTAGCGCGGACAACTTGTTGCCTAAGGCAGATCAAAGATGGCTAGACCTAGCCTTGAATCTAAAGCAGTTTTATTTTTATCGCAAACCACGTCATAGTTTATCTTCTTTTCTTTGTCCCAGCATTATTTTTGCAATACTCTTCCTGAGACTATCTTTTTTTCGCTTTAAACAATCTTCTCTAGTTGAATTACTTTAAGAAACTTTTAGATTTCTGTAATACAAACACAGAATCATCAGATTACACAACTCGAGATAGCCATGTAGATTGGGGTGAAATTTGAGATTAAAAGCGCTGAAGAAATTTAGCATCATCTTGTAATGTCTCTGTAATTATAATAAAAGTCGTATTCTTCAGCCAAGTGCAAATCACCTGATAGACCATTAAGTTTAGAGGTCGTTTAAAAAAGCGCCTGGCATCAAACGTTGCCGTCATCAATGCTGTGATCCCGACTGTTATCTGCGCGCGAGAACTTGGCCAAACATGGCTGTGGAGTTACCAAACGGAACTGGGGAATGTGGGCATACACTCCACACAGACGACAGAGGTAGGATACCCTGTATCTCTATCTACCTCGGCCGAGAGCTACAGCTAAGCATGATTGTAGGTAAACAATGTTTGCCAGTTGCGAATACAACAATCAGTGAAGAGTGATAATTCAAGCTTGCAATGAAATGATCGTCTGGAAAAACTTAAGTAATAAATTTTATCTTCAATCAATAATTAAGACCGGAGGCACATTATGCTGATAATAGTACATTGAGTCACAATAAACCTTACCTGATAAATGTTTAAGAAAAGGCAAATGAGGCTATGGTTTAAAAAATATGGACTTTGCAAAAGTAGAATAATTGCGGGGGAAATTCATAAGTTTACAGTTTTCAAAATGGTGGAATTGGGCGTCTTTTGCTTATAAAGCAATTAATAGGCTGCGACCAAGTCATTTTCCTATCGGCCAACAGATTCATTGTGAAGATTTGGGAATAACCATTTCTCATAATTATACTTCAAAGATTAACATTTGATATCTGCTTTTCTTTATATTTTGTTTCTTATGTGAAAATTTTGACTTTCCACACAAAACATTTTCTTTGTATTGGAAAGACGTGGCCCTCACAAAATAAAATACGAAAAAAAAAATAAGTTCAATTCATGGTATTTGGTCAAGTCTCGTTTTGAACTCTATTTTAATTTGATTTTGAAACGGGAACTTACAAAAAAGAGAAAAGACCAAAAATGTTTTTTTATTAATACGCCTACCGTAGTACCAAAGGCTGTATAGCATACATCACTTTTCCTCTGTTAAAACCACGTCGGTACAATAAATAGAACGGTATCGTTTATAATTGTCTGGACTGTTATCAACACGACCGCACCCTTAAGTCAAGAGCCATAAGGTCACGAGTGATCAAAGATTGTTGGACAGTAAAACATTGTTTATTGCTTGTCGTGTTGACTCTCCTATAAACTAGATCAAAAATGTTTCGTACGCCGTGTAAATTTATTGTTCTTCTCATACAATTGCGGCACATGGGCACTGACCAAAACAGACGAAGAAAAGTTGGACTCTTTCCATCGAAAGCAGCTGCGCAGGGTTCTGGGAATTCGATACTCAACAAAAATTTTAAATAAGTCCCTCTACAAAAAATGTGAACAACCCCAATTTCTTTGGAAGTGTTGCAAGCAAGGTGGAGGCTGTTTGGTCATGTGCTAAGGCGAGAACCATCGATCCCTGCCAACAAAGCTATGGCATTCTATTTCCACGACAATGCCAAGCGAGCCAGAGGTAGGCCGATCGCCACATTCCCAATGACTCTCAATAACGATCTCAAGATACTGCAAAATCGGAGCACCTCTCTCACATGCACATCACAAAAAGACCTGGAAACATTAAGAAAGATTGCAGAAAGAAGACAAGAATGGATTACCTTCACTGCTGATATAAAGAAGGCTGCCGAAGCTGCGAGGTCGGACGACACTCCTAGCGGAAGGCCTTAAGTCAAGTCAAGTCTCATACAATCCACGCTATATAGAAGAACAGCGGCTGTCATTTGGTCTTAGGGTATCAAGCATAGAATATATTGACAAATCAATCCAAAAATATTTACTACAAGGAATATACTGGAATGTATTAAATTTGCGAAATGTAAATATAGAGAAGAGAAGCGATTAAAAATTGCACAAAATTATTTGAAACTACATTTAAAAAAAGATACGGTAGATTCCAAAAATCGATGACAGATAATAAGCTTACAGAAAAAAAAAACACCAAAAATTATAAGTTTTGCTGTAACTGTATGCGATACGGGATTCATCAAAAGAGTGAAATTTAAAAGTAAAAAAAGAAGGAAATTGAATCGTAGTACAATTAAGCAGATAGGATGCTGTTTACAGGTACAAACGAGTAGCAAAGCTGAAGGTTAGGCAGAATACAAAACCAAAACACTTCTGGTTGACTAGGTTTTGTAAGCTTTGAGATTCTATTTTGTTTGGGTTTTTTTTTGTTAGAGATAATATTGTTTTGTTTTTTTTTTGTTATTATGTCGTCATGTTTGCTTGGGTTCTTTGGTGGCGGGCGTGGTGGATGGGGAGCAAGGGAGCAAATAGTATATTAATTTATGAAATCCGTAACATTCCACAAAATTTTCCATAGGCAATAATGTTTATCATTCCCGCTGAAACTTATCAAATCTGGTTTGCAAGCAACCAACATATGCAAAATTCATGTGTCATGCAACAACCTCATCCAATTGGGGGGGGGGTGTTAAACAAAAGTAACAGTAATCAGGCAATGCAATGAACCATCTAGATACATTATAGTTTATTTTGCATCGCAAATTTAAAGCAAGGTCGAAAATTTCCAAATTTTCTGAGAGATTTCAACCTGGTAATGAAGAAAGACTTTTAAAGCTGGAACAAAAATTAAATAAAAACTGTGGAATGCTATAGCTTTCTTGAAAACTTGAATCTTCCGATTTATGAAGAGTAGATCTAGATGTGTGGTCTGTATTTGGGAGGCTTGAGCGGACAACAAAAATAAAATCGGTCTCAAGAATAAGCAAAAAAATTGGCTTTATTAGATGCGCATTCTCCATAGCTTGGGGTGTTTAATAAACAAACAACAACCTCTCCTAATGGTTCTGACCTGAATCTACGTCACAACTTGAGAAACATCAATCTCTTCCGCCTTCCTTCTAGCAGTTTGCGCATCTCTTTGTGAACTACGATAGGAAAAAAAAATTATTACGCAGCTTAACTAAAACGTTCTTAGATCCCTTTTGGTACACAATTCAGCACCAATAGGTAGATTTCGGTCAGAACCATTCTCGGAGATGTAAATTGAATATTTTCCTTGATGTATAGTTTGGGTGACGGTAGGCAGGCAGAATTCTTTGGTCATTTAACCATTAGAATAGAATCAGATTATGAACTAATTAGAGAAGATCAAATGGCAATAAAAATAATCCCGTACTTTAGAATAAGAGAATCGATTATATATAACGTATTTGGGAGAGGTAAGGCGTTTTAGAAATGACAGAGATAGACGTAGTCGTAGTCTCTGACGGTGATGATACCGGAGGTCTTAACCCATCGACGTCGGTGCGTAACTAACAATCATGGTACATGCAAACCTAGGTCCTTTAGATCTACTATTTTCTTTGCCCTTTAAAATGTCCTAAACATCGCTTAACACGTATACTTTAAAAGCCTTATCGTGTTGCTACATGTACTAACAGACTGGATAGCTTCTCTTAAAAGACCCCGTTTTGTTAATTACTTACACAAGAAGTGATAGGTGTAATTCCAAGTCGAACTACCGGATAAAAAGTCAAATAATATATTATTAGTATGTGCGCTATTTCAAAAACCTTTAAGTTCCTAAATCCTATTTCATCCACCGTGTTATAAAAATATCACATTATTCTTCATAATGTTATGCCCCCAAAGCATAGCAGAGCCAACAACAATATGAAAATTTCAACCTCGTTCTTCCTCACCTATTAACTAAAGAGAGAGGAAGTGTAGAGTAAAGACGAGAGAAAAAATAAATAACTAAAAAATAAATAACTATCTCTCTTTGTTGCGCTAAAGAAAGCACGAGAACGCCTACGCATGGAGCTTTGGCGAAAAGCAAGATAATATTTTTTTTTTAAAAAGATGTGCTTCTTAGATAGCAGCTTATGGTAAAGTACAAAGATGTATGAAGTTGATAAATGACTGGATAATGTGAAAGGCTGACATGACTGCTGGCGTGGGTCACTAAGTTGGTGACTTGACCGTCAATGTCCGGGCTAGAGGTTATTCTGTAAGTTTGTTTAGGGGGGGAAGGGGGTCTCCTTTGGAAGACCTTGTGGAAAAGGAAGGAGGGTGTAGAGAGAAGTCACAAGATAGAAAAAGATGAGTGTGTGTATTAGGGAAGGGGGGGCGGATGAGTAACAACCATTAATCACTTTCCTTCACGCTAGACTTGATGTCCAAGAGTTATTAGATCTTCCTCATGTCGCTTTCTGAGGAGTGCGTGTCAAGAGCAGGCGACAGGCTAGCCACTGAGGGACGCGCAGCGCGGAGGTTGACTGGTGTAATGGTAACTCGTACATCTATATACCTCAGGGACGGCAATGTGTAATTAAAGAGATGTTTTATGTACAAGTAAACAAACACACGGTTCCATGCAGTTTGAATTACACGCTTGCATTTGACTCGAGATTATATGTGTGTGAAATTGAAGCAGCCATCTGCGATAGCATTGCTTTAAGCTCGGCTGTCTGTTGCTATCGTAATCCAAACTATTTTGCTTTCGGGGGATAAGAATTGAACGATGACAATTGTTAATATTGAGGAAGTAAAAATAAAGATTGTTGAACGTCAACATTTGTAAAAAAAAAAAGAAGTTTACGTCAATATTCTATTTTTCTAGCTTTTTTCTACAACTCATCTCAACTTTCGGGATTCGATGATAGAGAAAGGCTGCATTATATAAGGTTCAAAGTGTAACGCTACGAACTGATTTAGGATATGTGCCAAAAAAGAACTCCCAATTAAGACAGCAAAGAAAAGATGGGAGAAATCTGAGGGGGTATAGGTAGGGGTGGGGAGAGGCATTCCATAGAGCAACAAATGAGACAGGATAAAGTATGTGGAATAGATTTACACTCTACAAACGGGGAAGAATTGAAGGTATGAGTGTAACATGTACGTCAGCATTGTGAGATTCTCGCGTTTAATAAGCTTTTCCAATAATCCCGGCACTGAACCACTCGACAAAAATGAACCTGTTTATTCTTACTCTTTTCTTCTGATTACTCTTCTTCTTCTTCTTCTTCCTCGTCTTCCCTTTTGGATTCACAATTCAACATCATTGTCATAATTATTATTATTATTATTATTATTATTATTATTATTATTATTATTATTATTATTATTATTATTATTGTAGTTCCACCTCCTCCTCCTACTCTTTCCCCTCCTCTTCGCTTTTTCTCTTTTATATCTACTTATCATTTGCTTTAGCATGCAATAGCAAGACATTTAACCATAGGTTTGACGATATACTGCAGTTTAGGTTTGTCTTATATTGTGCAAGTCGTTTTTCTATTTTAATGATATTGGCTTATTGACTTAGAGTGGGGGGTTAAGGGCAATGTATTTTTCGAGTGTTAAATGTGGGCGTGGCTACTACTTTAAACCACAGAAATCTAAATTCTGTGCTTTAAACCAATATACGACTCGAACTGATCTACAGTTATTGTCAAAACAAAGGAAACTGTTTCACTGGACTATTAACGCCTCCAACAAATCAAGTCCTTTAAATTGTACGTCCATAGTATACCAGGTTTATTTAGAACATTTACTTTGTTCTGTCCATTTCAAGCGGTTTTATATGTGAACAGATCTTTGAATAAGTTTCCATGACGTCAATAGTACCCTCACTGAGCGTAGAAAAATTACCGCATCATCAATTACAAAGTTTGATGGGCAAGAGAAACAATGCCTTGGCTTTTTATGTACAGTTTAAAATTTGTTGACCAAAAAAAAAAGCAATATAGATCTAAATAAAGGTAGTGTTTGGTATTTCTCTGTCACTCTCTTCTTCTTTTTTTTCGCTGCCGTCGTGCTCCTCCTCCTTTACACTCTACTTATTCTTGGTTTGTTCTCCTGCCTTGTTTTTTTTTTCTTCTAATTTTTCCTCCTTTTTTTCCTCTTACTTTTTTACCTTCTTATTATTCGCAGTCGCCTTCTTCCGCCTCTACTTTCATTGTTTCCCTTTTTTTCTTTTTCTCACTTTTTTCTTATTTATCCTTTTGTTTATCTTCTTCTCAAAAGTTTTGTAACCTCCTTCCTAAATCTGACCTTCTCCTTTTGTTTTCTTTTTGTTCGTCTTCAGGCTCTCTCAGCTTGCCTCTTCAGCCTTAACCCCTCCATACCCTTTTTCAAGCTCTTCTCTTCATTCTTGGTTCGTCTTCTTATGCACCTCTCTCTCTTTTTTTTTTAATATATGGTAAAATAAAAAAGACGGAAATGGAAAAATTTACTATATTAAGAGTAATAATAGTTTTGTTCTGTTTCTTCATTACGCCTATTTTGTTTATCCCGGCAATCAATGGCCATAAAAAACCAGGCTGGTTTTGGCTGGCCCAAGCCTGTACACTTAATCAGCCATGGACTTAGAGCTCGTTGTAAAGAGGCAGCTTAAAATAGAACCACCTATCTTCTATTTTGGATTTGGTCAGTCAAAGGTGTGAGAAGTGCGGGAGGGGGCCGGGTGTGTGTGTGTGTGTGTGTGTGTGAGGGAGGGGGTATATGTAGGAAAGAGGCGAGATGGAAGGAAAAGAAATGAATTAGCTTAAATAATCAACAAGGTTTGCAAAATACAATGAAATCATGTTAGATCGTGGTTCTATCTTCCACTTATATTTGCTGATATTACATTGAACCTTATAAAAGCTTTAAACATGGCAAGCCTTTGGTTTCGTTGACGTAAAAGAGTCCTTATTACGATGGCTCTACAAAGTAGAGATGCTGATACAGGCTGGAGCGCGTAGTCCTCTCCTTTTCCATTGTTTGCCCTTATCACAGTTAGGAATCACTCGGTTCCTTTGTTTACAGTGTTAAATGTCTGTCTATTAACAACTCTTATTGATAGGATAAGGCATTGTAAATGCTGCTCTGTTTTCCCCCCACAACATCTCTTACTTCAGTGCGGGGAGTAGGAAGTGTTGCGACCTGTTGGGTTTAGTATGAGGAAGAGTATAATCTAACTAGTGATTGCGAACACAATAAAATACTGATCTTCAGGTCGTGCAAAGACATTTCAAACATTTCGGGTGACAAAATGACAAAACATGTCGAAAATCAGCAACCACAAGCATATTGCCTAATGGTCATGATTACGTTGACTATATCAGTGTGATAAGCTAAATCCAACATCAAATTTTTTCAGAAAATCTCAATGGCGTAAAAGACTAAACATGTTCGTGCTTTTTAATTTTTTTTTTGCTATTTTTTGCCCAATTTATTTGCATAGCGAGGCTTTATTTCTGAGACAGTCAACCTTACTCGTAATTGAGCAATGGTTCTAACCTATATCTACCATCTGGTGCTGAATTTTGGATCCAAAGTGTTGCAAGAGCATTTTATTTTAGGTGCGTAATGCTTTTCTTACTGTGGCTCACAAAAAGGTGCGCAATCTGCAAAACGAAAGGTGGAAGAGATTGGTGTTTTCCCAAGACTCACGTAACCCTACCGAGATAAAGATCAGAAACATAGACGCGTTGACACAGGAAGAGCAAATCGACGCCATTGATACTTTCTTTCGAAAGAAGTCGTTTGAAAAAAGAAAACAAACATAGCAGCTTAAGGAAATCTACAGCCTTATATTTAGCAATTCATGGCGTAGGAACCGAATCAATCCTCAGAAAAAAAAACGTCTTAGAGACCCATGCTTGGGTTGCCTTACAAATGTTTACCACATTTTAATTTGTATCGTTTAAAAACACTACAAAATTACTAGCTTTTTTTTAAATAGTGGAGGCAGCAAGGGCCTTCGCAGTGAAACTTTTTTTTTGAGAAGCGTAGTGGTCGACATGGTATAAGCTATGTTCCTCGAAGAGGCAAGACAGTGAGTGCCAAGCAAATTATAAGTTGAAGGTTCACACACTTCGGGCATTTCACTCAAAGCCTACTTCTCTTTACTGCTAATTTCACGCGTTTAAAGTCTTTCAATAGTTTTTTGAACAACAACAAAAAAGGATGACAGCGGAACTTTATTGACGAAACTAATCACTTTCATTTTAGGTGCTTTAAAAAGCGGATAGTCTTGTCCTCACTAATTTTCTTCCTAAAAGTGGCTGCGTGTAATCGAAGAAATATTACTCTGAATGTTTCTTTAAATAAAGTTTAAGCAACATTAAAAGTCATAATAAAGGGCTCATATCGACGAATAGATGAATTATATAAAAACGAGCCTGCTGGATTCGAACAGCCGTTACTACGGGCGCTTCGTCAATAACATAAGTGTATCTTCCATCATTAACATGGGACGAGATGAGGTTGTCATAGATTTATTAATCTAGTGTTATCAGAGATAATTTAAGTAGAGATGTTTCACTCCGAGTTTT
>BMAT01003683.1:266671-279926 GCA_019649035.1 Elysia marginata
GAAAAACAACCTAGAAGAAAAATAGATAAAGGGGAGAAGGAAAACAGGTAGAAATGGTGCCAAAGAAATAAAGAGGGATAGGAGTCAGACGAAATAAACAATGACGTACGAGAGAGAGAAAGAGAGAGTCGAAAGAATAAATGAGTGTAGGAGAGAGGACATCAGAACTGAAAGAAGAGGTGGCCGGTCTTGCCAATGCACGTTGAAATTTTTACTTCAATGTACATTCGCAGTGAATAGAGTGAAAAATCGTGAGCCGTGAGCCCAAAGCTGATCAAACTTGGCTTCATTATTACAATAAGTCGCCGCAAATAGTATAACAACAGATCGAGTAATAATGAAATAACATTTATAAATAGTACTAGTAGTAGTAGTAGTAGTAGTAGTAGTAGTAGTAGTAGTAGTAGTAGTACTAGTAGAAGTAGTAGTAGTGGTAGTAGTAGTAGTAGTTGTAGTAGTAGTAGTAATAGTAGTAGTAGTTGTAGTAGCAGCAGTAGCAGGAGTATAAAGAAATAGAAGTAGTATTCTAAAATTTCACCTGAAAATTATGTATCAATTCCTCGTCATTGTATCATAAAATTAACGCTATTGTATTTCTCATATGCAGCTGTGCTTGATCTCAATAAAAGTTCCAAAAGTAGAGGTAGTCTGTTCACAGGGCTTTTATATCAAAAATGCTTTTTTCCTTAAAAAAAACTGATCTTCCTTCATGAAAGATGGCAGCGCTACTTTATGAGGAGACAAAGAACTTGACTTGCGATGGCGGAGGCCTCGTATCCACTTTCGAAATTACGTAGATCTTAGACAGAATCAGTGAGTTATCTGATGAGCATCTTTTTTTTCGGGGGGTGAGGTACCTCTGAAAAAAGTACTTAATCTATACAAGAAATAGAGCCTGCAGTATGTAGATAGCAGGAATATTAGATATACCTATGAAAAGGAAACATGTTAAGACACCAATATAATCACTAAAAAATTACGGGTACACATTTATGGCCATTTCGTGGTTTTTTTTTCATTACTCTTTCTCTCTCTCTCTTGTCTCTCTCTGTTTCTCTGTCTGTCTGTCTGTCTGTCTGTCTCTCTCTCACTCTCTATCTCTCTCTTTCTTTCTTTCTCTGTGTCTCATATCCGTCTCGTTGTGTCAATTTATCTGCCTCTCTCTTTTCTGTACCGCAGTCCCATTCCCGACCTTTCTTTTATAATTTTCTACGAAATCTTTGGCCATGATATCGAAAGTGTAGGCCTATAATCCATTCAAATATGCGTCTGGTCTCTCGCAGCTAGAAGCACTCTTAGTTTACAAGCGCCAGTGTAAAGGAAATCTTTTCTGTCTATCCGTTAGTGAAAAAACGCGATCAGCTGATGTTCCCTCTTAATTCAATACATATTTTAAATGACTCACCCAGAGCATGCATTTAGCTAGCTAGGCACGTCTAGCGGCGGTCTGTGATAGCGCTCACTTGCCTGAGTACTATGGGCCATTTATAAACAAAATTAGTGGAACGTTTCCCTTAGGACCTGCTCGAAAGTATTTAGATTTAGTTTCTCATCGCGAATTAAATTTAAAGCTGTTTTGTTTTTAATTCTGAATAATATGATTACATAATTTAAGAACTGTGGTTTTTCATAGTTGCAGCTTCCCCTACCACGAAGAAGCATGCACTACGAAGCATAACTGGAAGAATAAGAATAATCTCATATTATTTGATTCCAGTTGAATTTGCATTGTTTTTTTTTACTGGTAACAAAGCTACAGACATTACGTCATACCTTGGCTAATGCTAAATTAAGGATTGCTTTTTTTTCTAAAACTGTTTCACAGCATGAATGTATCTGTTTAGGTTGTGAAGAGAACTTCTCTTGTAATCTTGCTTTCATAAATTGTGTTGGTTTGGTTCATGCATCGTTTTTTTGTTTTTTTTGTTTTTGTTTTGTTTTTTAATTTTGTTTTGTCTTTTGCTTTCGTTTTGTCTTTTGCTTTCGTGCCACTTTGTTTTTCTGTTCTTTTATTGTTGTTGTTTTTTTCGGTTGTTTTTGTTTTGTTTTACAGGAACACAGGAAAAATCATCTTGATGAGTCGAGAGCCGTCGATGGTCTTGATCCCAATCCCAACTACTTGTGGAGATCAAAGAACTGGCTTTAAAGGTAAATCCAAGCAGAATTCGTATCTCTGCAGTGGCTTGTCGACTTGGTTTTTGAATAAGTTTATACTTGGTGCAGTGGCAGTGATTTTTTGTGGGTGGAGTTGGGTTGTTGTTGTTTTTTTAATTAATGATTTTAGGTGAATTCAGGTTTGTTTGTTTGTTTTTCCGTAAAATAACAGCTGTTCGATTCGAGGTCCCTCTTATTTCTACTGTATGAGGCTTTGCGTCACTTATATTTCTCGATTACATAATTTGAAAATTCAGATGAGTCTAACAGCTTAAAATTACTCATTTATCCTTAGGTCAAACCATTCTGTCCAAATGAATCTTGATTCGAGTGGCGTTATTTGAGATAGTATAGCCTTTAAAGTTCAGTGGGTGTTCAGAAGTCAATTTTTTAAAAATTTTAAATAAATTCTAAACAGTTTTCACAGCTAATTAATGTTGAAATTTCATGTTTCATGAGTTTAATCTTAATTAGTATGGCTGCTAAGGCCTCAAAACTTTCATAGTTGTCTAAACTTTAAACGAAATTTTCTCCCTTTTCTGCAATTCCTCATCCTGCCAAATTAAAATGACTATAACTTCACACAGAAGCATGATATAGCTTTTCTGCCTGTTCTATTTGAAAGAAGAAAAAATAAGCTTTTCTGTGATACCAATGTATGGCTGCTTTCTATTTTCGACTTCAGACTCATTTTGACTAGTTTGTCTTTTCATAGCATGCAAGACTGTACTTAAAGATCTTGCAAAACTCATGAAGAAGTTAACAACTATTATCATCTTTAAAAATAATGTACTGACCTCCAAAATTTATTTTGTTCCCAAAAACAGGAGGAAAAATAGGTTTCAACTGCTTATCTTCTATTTTGATTTGTGTGTATGTAAGAGACAGACAGAGAGAGAGAGAGAGAGAGAGAGAGAGAGAGAGAGAGAGAGAGAGAAACTCTGAACTTCATTTAAATGTTGTTTCATTAATACTATAAAAAAGAAAGGCGTGCTTAATTTTATTTTACAATTTTACATTTTTATGCATCTATCTCGGTATCTTTTTCTCCTCTTCTCTCTCTACATCTCTCCCTCTTATTTTCTTTATCTAAATAGTACTATGAATGCACTTACATTTTATAATCTTGCTACGACCGCTCATGAAGCGTATTATGTAGTAAGTTCATAAAATGCAAGTATATTTATAGTACTTGTTAACAGCTCCGGTTTTTTTTTTATAAACGTTGAGCACCTGTTTATATACATGTGTATTTATACGGATGATATCTTTCTAACTTCTTTCTCTCTATCTATCTATCCTCAATGTATACAAAAGCTCTTATACAAGTTGAGCTCTGTATTTCAAGACATAAAAATCCTAGAATCTATCAATCTACCTATCTATCAATTTATCTGTCTATCTATCTACCTATCTTCCAACCATCTCGCCCTCTCTTCCTCTCTTACCCTCATTCTCTTTACTGTCCTTTATTCTCTCCCTCTTGCACATTCTTGGTCTCGTTATCTATGTCCTTACCTAAAGGTTTGGACAATATTTATCTTTGCGCTTCTGTTTGTTGCACTTCCCTCTCTTTTTTTCCTTGTAACTCATATCTTTCTTCTAATACAACTAGGTCTACTTCCCTCTCATTCACCCCTTTCTCTTTCTCCTTTTCTTTTTACTCTTTTTCTTATTTATTTCCTTTTCTTCTTCTTCTTCTTCTTCTTCTTCTTCTTCTTCTTCTTCTTCTTCTTCTTCTTCTTCTTCTTTTTCTTCTTCTTCTTTTTCTTCTTCTCTATCTTCTCACTCTTCTTCTTCTTTTGTTACCTCTATTTCTTCTTTTCTTCTTTCTTATCATAACACTTTTATGCTATTTTTCTCACACGTCTGTTACCTATTATCATTCGTCATATCTTCCTGTTTTGGCATCATCTAAATTGCACCCGTAATTAAGTCTATATTCGTACTGTTAATGCTTTTTCTTTCTGGTGCGTACGTTTAAAATCCTTCGTGCCTATCAATTTTTGTGAGTTTTCTAGTTAAAAATTATGACCCTCAGAGAGACGTTTTACAAGCTTTTCCTTTCAACTTCGGTACAAACACTTGAGCTCAAAACAAACCATCATCTGGCATACGTTAACCGCAAAACTCCCTGATAGTTATGTTATTCTCCCGGTGTTTAAAAAGAATTATTTTTATTTAAAAAAAATGGCATGGTCAAAAAGAGAAGTACACTTTTTTGTCGGTTGTTAAAACAAATTATAATGATGATAGTGGAAAGTTGTTTTTTTTTTCTTTCAATTAGCCTTTCGACTATTTTACGCAAAAAAGAGGAACTGGTTTTTTCAGAAATGGTTAAGAGTCTGACTTTTTAGTTTACCTTGCTTATGAGATCATCCGATCCGGAAGCAACCCTAAAGCAGAATGATGTTCAGGGAGACTCGTAGACAAGGTTTACTAGAGTGGAGTATGCAGTGAAAGTCGAACAGACTGATAAGCAAAGTTTGTTGTTTAGTTTTGGGAATTATTGTTTACAATCTGTACAATGTTGCCAAGAAAAGAAATAGTTTTAAAAGGACTCGTAAATACATTTTTTATATACATGTATAAGAGAATATATATGAAGAGATAGATGTAGAGAAGGTAAGTGGAAGAATGACAGTGCAATAAATAACGGTCGCAGAAGAAGACGGAAGAGTAGAATGATGAAAATTTACTTCATAAAAAGTTAATAAACAGGCAGTTCAGAGTAGTGCGTTCCGTTCACTTAAATAATCATTGTGCAGCCCATTTCTTCTTCTTCTTCTTCTTCTTCTTCTTCTTCTTCTTCTTCTTCTTCTTCTTCTTCTTCTTCTTCTTCTTCTTCTTCTTCTTCTTCTTCTTCTACTACTACTACTACTACTACTACTACAATAACAGGTACTAGTAGGAATAGTATTGGTAGTAATAGTACTATTACGACTAATACTACTACTTCTACTTCTACAACAACAACAGGTACTACAACTACTACTACCAATACTACTACTACTACTACTACTGCTACTGCTACTACTACTACTACTACCACTACTACTACTACTACTACTACTACTACTACTACTACTACTACTACTACTGCTACTACTTCTACTACAACTACCACTACTACTTCTTCTACTTCTATTATTACTGTTGCTGCTGCTACAGCTGCTGCTATTACTACTACTATTACTATAGCTACAACTACTTCTTCTTCTCTTCCTCCTTCTCCTTCTTCTCCTTTTTACTGTAAACTAAATCCAGAAGGCATAACTATCTTGTTTGAGCATCTGTAGTGTAACCAATGAAAGGATGTCTTTTCTTCTCTTCTATTTCTATTTTCACGGTTTATAATCGTTTTGCCACATTGCACCGTCACGCCACCCGTTTTTTCTTTTCAAGAATAGGTTACAAGGTATCGCTGTGTTGCCTTCAGTTAGCAAAACGATAAGGATTTAGAGACTTCAGACCTCGGCTTGCGAATCAGAAGCAAAACTAAAGTCAAACATTAGGTCTTACCGTACTGACTTGAGGTATGCAAATACATAGGCTAACTAAAATTACTTTTAGTACAAGCCGTAGGTTTATCGAAAATGTGTGTTGGTATTTTACATGTCCGACTTGCTATTAGTTTTACCTCGAAAGAATACGATGATTCTTGATTAAATAGAGAAGCAAAGAGAGATAAAGAACAAATCTGAAACGAATATTTTCAAGTTTTTTTTTCTTCTAAAATTGCATTTAAGTATATTATGAATGAATGTGCTAATCCGGTGCGAATCGACAGGAAAAAATATTTTCCTCGAATCAGATATGTTTTTTTTTTCTGCTCTGGTGATGGCGATAGCCCCAGCAGCATTAATTCAATACCTTTTTGCAAACCTTTCAATCTTTTCGATATTTCGATGAAACTACATGAAACTTTATCACAAGATTATAAAGTGGTGACCGCACGAAACTTTAAGATTTGGTTTTTTCTTAATATTCGAAATTGTAAAAGAGACATTGCTTTAAAAAGAACTAGTATACATGTAACTGCACAATAGAGCTCAAGTTCAACTTTCGATGTTATGACAAAGTCTTATTTTCTAACACGCAAGAGTTATTTCCAGGCTTTTTTTTTTCAATAAACTGGAAAGGGGTAGGGAAAAGGGTCGTGAAAAGCAGTTTTGAATACATTGCATTTTATCTAGACAAAGGAAAAGTTTCCCCATTAAACAGACTGTAGCAATGTCCGTTCGAAGTCAATTTTTTTTTCTTTACAATTGTTATGTAAATACTTAAGTGGTACACCCAAAAGATGCTGTTGCCTGTGACAATCTTAATTACTGGAGCATAGTCGGGGTGAACCACTGTAGGTTGTTTTCAACTGTACGTTTACCACATTGTAACATACAAGATAAAATATAAAATGAATGGCTACCCCCTGTTACTTATGACAGAATCTAATGAGCCTGTCAAAAAAAGATTAGCTTTTCATATTTAAAGGAAACATATGTTTTGTCCTTAAACAACCTAAAGAAAACTTATTTTGACAATGAAGACATTCAGTGATATGTAAGGAAAGAAAAGGTTTAGGGGGTGTGGAGGGGTTGGTTGAATATCTCAGCGCTTGTGTTTGCATCTATCTGTTTGATGATACGCTCTCACCAACTTTTTATGTTTCACGCGTGCTTAATTATTAGATGTTATCTGTGCAGAGTGTATAGTTATGTTGAAGAGTGCAGGGCGAGTGGGAATATGTATAATTGTTGTTTTACCTTTCTCTTTTTTTTTAATTTTAGCTTTTTTTTTTACTTTTGCACCTGTGTAAAAAACAGGGTGTCATTTAGAGTTTGATATTGACTTATGATAAAAAATAGAACTAGGGGTTTCCTCCCCAACCAGTGAGAGATCTAGGATAAAAGTCCTCTCTCTGGGGCTTCCATTTTTGTGGAAGTGGATGGCTCAGTGGTCTGTTTGTTTGCTCTCTCGCCTGGTTAGGCGGTGGGTGCCGGCGAGTGGTGCAGGTTCGAATCCTACTCTTTTAACGTTCTGTCTTTCGTATTGTCTTTTGCTATATTTCATATGGTGATCGTCTCTCTTTACTACTATACTTATTGATCACGATATCATTGTATCTCGCTAAAGATCCTAAGATCTAGCACTGTTGTCTCGGCCTTTTATGTTTCGATATCTTCCTCTCTTTCTATATACTAATGTAGAGTTTGAGTCACACATAGTTGCCAAAACAAATCTCATCAAAAAATCTTTCAAGAAACTTTAAAATCTATAGGGCATAGTATACATCTACTAGGCGATATTGTTACCGTTGATGATGATAGTTTAAATCTAACATTGTATAAATGGTGTATGTAAAGACCGCTGAATGGTGTTAGTTCATCTCAAAGTGTAGATCCAAAATTGCATGAAGGGCGGACTGGTATGAGTAGGTATTTTACTTTTTATTTTATACTGTGAGTGTGAGAGTTCAATATTGAACCAGTGGTACCTTTTGCCCAGCAATGACTTCCTAGTTGTTTTTTGGCACTGAGAGAAACATAGCTTATAGCATGTCGCCATTACGTTTTTAAAGAAGAAGTTTCAAGGCAACGGTCCTTGTTTAACCGCTCTAAGTAACTTGCTGATTTAAACGGGAAGATCCAAATTGCACCAAAGTCAACCATTGCATAAATTATGCACAATGTCCATCATATTTTTAAAAAGATTTTAGCGCAACGTAAGGGCCGAAAACATCTCACTAATCATAGATCTAACGTAAGCCCTTGAAGACCAAATCTGACCATGTTTTTTACAACTGTGCCTCAATAGATAAAGGAATAATAGCTATGAAAACCCGAATTTGAGGCATATGGGTGACGCTGCACCGACGTGAACAGAGAGATGGCGTTTAGGTATGTAGATAGATCTGAAGAAGTAAAAATGTTTGTTGCGCGTTGCATACAATAGAGTACACCAATGGTTCTGACCTAAATCTACCTCACAAGTTGAGAAACACAATCATCTTCGCCTTCCTCCTTACAGATTGCGCATTTCTTTGTGTGGCACGATAAGAAAACAAATATCTCGCAGCTTAAATAAAACGCTATTGAAACCATTTTTGATACACTATTTTGCATCAATATAATAGATCAGAGCCATTATGCACATTTTTTTAACCGTGTTCTTCTAAAAGTAATAAAACTTTGTTCCGTCTGATGAGTTCCATACAAACAACTGAGGTAAAACTGAACCAAAAAGAAAGCTATGCTGAGTGGATTGCATGTATGCTCTTTTGGTTGGTTGGTTATGGCTAATTAATAATTATTTTGCTTTGAGCTAGCTATCTTTTCCCTCTGTCTAGATATCTAGAGAAACTTATGTATGACTACTGCTTGATTATAAGAGGTTTTTGACGGGTTCTTTTTAATGTTGGAATCTATCGGGTTAATTGTGTACGGGGCAAACCAAAATATAAACGTATCTGATAATCTTATTTCCGCACTCTTAAGATTGAGTTTGAAAACGTAGGCCCTAGTGCAGCTTGCCACGGCATGTTATGGGTGTTTTTTAAGGGTGTTTTTTATTCATATAAAATCAGTGGTTTTTTAACTTCATGCTCTGATTAGAGACTTTGTTTTCCAAGCCGTAGGTTATTATTAATCAATCCATTAACATAATGTGGATTTTATCTATAATGAGGCAAATTGACACGGTTATGAAGTAATTTAAGACAGTTCATAAAACAAAAAAAAACCCCGGAAAACTAGCTAATATATTTTCAGTGATAACAAAAAAAAGACGTTATCATAAATCAAGCTTTTAAGTAAATCCAGAGACAAAACCAACGTGAATGAACAAAGAACTCATGAGACTGCAACATTCATAGGCCTACATATCTATGGAGGAAAAAAATCAATTTTTATCCGGAAAATTTATTTAAGAAAACATAGAAAGCGGTCTTACAGCTCTGTGAAGACAAGTTGGAAAATGGGGCAATAAAACAGCAACAGCAATTTAATGTTGATGAGAGAGAAAGAGAGAGAGAGAGAGAGAGAGAGAGAGAGAGAGAGAGAGAGAGAAACAGACGGACAGAGAGAAACAGACGGACAGACAGACAGATGACAATACTTACAGCAGACCCTTGCATGAAATGAGTAAAACGCACCGTCAAGTTCAGACACAATACAAAGAGACCTAAACAAATACCTAAAATGATGTCTATCACATCTGTTCTTAATGAATTGCACTCGCTTCCAATTAAAACTAAAATCGACTATAAAATTGCATCTCTTGTTTTTCAATGTCGAAACATGCCTGAGACACCTTCCTATCTTAGCAATAAATTGATAAAAATGCACATCAAACTGATTCCTACGCTTCTACTCACAGAACACATTAAAATGTGTAATACCTTGTCTTAAATTGAAGTCTCTCGGGAAAACAACATTTGACTACCATAGAATGCCGTCCGGGAAAATTTGAAAAGCATTTTTACGCTGTCAATTTTTAAGAAAAGTCTAAAGACCTTTTTTTTCAAAGTATATTGTGATCACACCTCAATTAAAAGAATTAAAGTTTTTTTTTATCAGCACTTGCAATATTATATTCATGTAAGCTGTTGTACATGAATCAAAACTTTTTTATCCTCTGTATCGATACCTTTTGTCTTTCTTTTATGCTGCCATTTAGCTTTTTAACGTAGCTTGCTTTTAACTACAAAACACAATTATCGTCCTCTACATTGTTTTATTTGTGGTTTTTTTAAGCCATGGTCATCGCATAAATAGCAATAGCTTTTTTATTGTTTTTTTTTTGTTTTTCTTTTTGTTTCCTTTTTTCAAATTACGCTCATTGTACGTCTACTTAACAATATTTTGTTCAAGTAAAATATTTTTCAATGTCAACTATATTGTTATCTATGCGACAGTTTTACCCAGTGTAAAATGCTTTGGGTGTGTAAAAAGAGAAATCGCTATATGAGAAATAAATATTATTATTATATTATTATTATTAAACAAAGCAACAAATTGCAGAACGAATTAGACAAAATTATAATGCTAAAAAATCAGCCTAACGTGAAGTTTGCCTAGCAGCAGTATGAACACGGCTTGAAAAATTTTCAAATATTGTGGAACACGCATCTATTTAGTAAATCTTCAAACTTTCACTAATGAGTGTTTGGTTTATGAAAATAGATTCATAAAGAAATTTCATGACAAAGGAAAAAGCAACTAACCTTGGGTTGGACATAATGCATTGTTTACTTTCGAAATAAATAATTATCTCTTTACGAAGACTTCATGCGTTCACGAGTTTCAAAACATTTCTTTTGTCTAAAAAATATGTTAATATTGCCTGACATTTGCTTTCCAAGTAACGCATTATTAGTGTTTTAAAGCGCTAATACCCCCCCCCCCCTAAATAGCGAACACAATGAAAACATGGACTTGCGATATAATATGGCTTAAACATCAGAAAACTTTTTTTGTTTGTTATTAATTTGCCTAAAAACGTAAATGCATCAGAGTTGTACTGGTACCAAAGTTACTAAAAGCAAATTAAAAAATAAAATGGTACCTGGGGCCTAAAACGATTCAAATAACTGGAGTATGTAGATACTAGTGTGCAAGCTATTTATCTGTCTATTTTCAACTTATAACATCCCAACCCCTTTGATGTGTTCTCATTATTTTTTTAACTTTCAAACTTCTATAGGCGTGTGGATGTGCATACGATGGAAAAGGGTGCTCTTGAAGAACTGCGATCCCTAGAGACTTTAGCATGTCTATAGAAATATATCGATATCGACTACTTTAACACCTTCATTCCTACGATGCTTGCTATTTTTGTTGTTGTTGTTATTGTTGTTATTGTTGTTATTGTTTGTTTGTTTGCTTGCTTGCTTGCTTGCTATCCTGTTAATGCAGTTGTGAAAAGCAGGTATGGACTCAAAATTTGAAAAAAAATTTTTAAATTTCAAGGCCATGAAACATGAAAATTATTTTTGGTAGTGGGCTGTGTAGCTTGGGAATCGCCTGACAGCCGCGTAGGTAATCGGACTGCATGAGCTGAACGCTTGAGATGATCATGTACGTGTACTTGCGTGTCTTACAGTGTAATATTATGTTCATGTACTTGTTTGTCTTATAGTGTACATACACAATGATACATCATGAAGAACACTTGGAAATATGCATCAAGACAAAGACAGGATCCCTTGAGAATCACGGTAAGGATGAATTAGTTAACTATGCGAGAGAAATTTCGTAATCCGAATTAGAGGATTAGGAAGATAAAGAGTGCAATGATAAAAAAAAGTTCACTGACTGTTAGTACGATTATGATTCATGCTTTGATAAATCTTTCAAATAAGAGTTGGTGCGAGCCGTGTTGCTACACAGGATAGGCTGTGAAATATGGGTTATCAACTTGACAGTATATAATTTAGCCATAAACTGTGTACACAACTTCAGGGTTTGTATAGAGAAGGGCATGCGTATGCTTGTGACAAAGAATAAAAGACAATGATGTGTAAGGGAAAGGGGAGTTTTCAAATGAATCAGAAATTAGTTAGATGTAATGAGAAAGAGAGAGAGAGACACACACACACACACACACAAATTGGCGGTCTGAAAGACGGAGAATCAGGGCCATAAGATGAAGCGACGTACCATAAGATTATAACTTAAAATGAGGAATATGATGAGGTGCGCCTGCCACAAACTCATCTTAGATTCTTTTCAAAGCCTGTAAATTCATAGAGACATTAAGAGAAAAAAAAATATAAAAAATTGCTGTGGCGCAACTTAAAATTAAAGTTCAGGGTTAACTTGTAAGATTCAGCACTACCTGGGGTCGTTTTTTATGGGTTTTTTTCAGACCTTCAGGCATACAATAACGTAAATTATAATGTACGTTTCAGCTTGGCTCCCATAGGCTCATAGTCAAAGATGAGAGACTGCAGTCTACAAACACGGCTTTCATTTCATTGTGGATGTCAATGAATGGAATAGCAAGGCTGAGGTGCAGGTGCATTCTTCAGTTCAATGAAGCAAGTTATGTAAGGCATGGCTGAACATGACCGTTCTGGTTGGGGTGTTGAATTTCACGAGTGGGATAGGGATGCTATGATTATTACCTAGGGGCAATTTGATGAGCTCCGTTAGAGATAGGATAAAATTACTTGTTAAATGAGGAATGCATGTACTTTTAACTAGGGAGGCAGAAGCAGAGGAGAAACTCAGAAGAAAAAAGACTGGTAGGAACAAAGAGAGAGACACATAAATTTAAGGAGTATTGTTTTTCCAGTAGTGTCAGGTGCAAAATACAGAATGGTATTACTGCGTCAATCAGATTATATTTTTTGCACAGTTTCGAAACGTTTTAGACTACGGTGCCTTTTCTTTTTTTCCGTTTTGGAAAGTACGAAATTTATACATAATGTTATACCCCCTGCAGCACTTGAGTTAAAGGTACTGCGCGCGATCGGGAAGGCTTAATACCAGTTGCCGACCTCTCCCAGTTCATGCTTTTCGTCAACAGTGGAAAAGAAAATGAAGAGGGAGGGCATAAGAAAAAGAAGGAGGGGAGAAGAAGAGGAGAGTTATAAAAAAGATCGAAGAAGAACAAGAACAAAAAGAATAGTGAAAAGGGTAGGAAGAAAGTAAGTAAAAAGAAGAGGCAAAATAAGTTGATACTGCGATTACAAAACCCATTAAAATTAACATGAAACGAACAGGTAAGTACAAGGACAGAAATATGATTGATTGGGCACAGGAAAAGGGTATAACATAAGATAAAGAGATTAGAAAAGCGGAGAAGAGCAGATAGGTAGGTGATACAAAGAACATTGTGTGGTTTAAAACAACAACTTCTAGGAAAAGTTCAACTTAGTTCAATTCAATAGTTTTTATTAGACCAGAGGCTAATTCATCAATATGCAACAACATTCAATCACCAAATAGAATCATCAATAAGATACACAAAAGTTCGCACTACGCCAGCCGGAAAACTCTCATTCTCGTTACATACTTCGTATACTCTCTCAACACTGTCTCGTCCACATAAAATAGACATTTTATACTCCTGTTCACGCTCGTCTACATTCGCAATAACC
>BMAT01003683.1:289792-303909 GCA_019649035.1 Elysia marginata
GTTTTTGTCCTTGACCGCATCCCCTCAATTTCCTCTTTGTTGTGGTAAGTCTAGTGTTCTCTGTAAAGCTTCCAAGGTTCTTGCTGTTTCCTAAACAGTGCCTTGCTCTTTTTTACGATACATTCTCTCGGTTTTCCGAACTAACGAATCTTTCCCTCCGAGGTTTCCTAACCGTATTCAGATTTCACAACAGCAGTGAATTTTCCCTGCACGCTCCTCTATTTTCTCCCCATGATAGGTGGTGTTTCCCTTTTGTTCTGTAACAACTTTGGTTCATGTTTTCCCTATTCTCAGGCATCGTCTTCTCTTGGGTGTACATAAAACAGTATTTGTTTTAAATTTTCGTATTCATTTTGAGTCAACTGCTTTTTTTTGGGGGGGGGAGATTTCTAGAACATGGACCCCGTCAGGCAGAGCTGATGGAATAAAAATTGACAAGCAGTAGTTCAGCCACTGGGCGCGAAGAGTACTTGCAATCCTTGCATATCTTTGGGTGTGTGTAATATATAATTATTGTCTGGATCAATTAGTCTCTGTGCGTTAGGGCATGATTGGAAAAAGGCGCTGCTGCTGATTCTTAATTCTAAGAAGGGACAAACATCTCATACCACATTCACAGTTTGAAGGAGGGTAGTTACAACATGGTATAAGCTGTACATGTTTCTCCAAGTGGCAAGGCAGTGGATGCCGACGCCACTATATTAAGTCGAAGGCTCGAATCATACTAAAGGCAGACATTTAGGGCATTTCCACCTAAAGCCTACTTCTCTCCACTACTAGTTTCATACCTTTAAAACCTTTTAATCATTTGATGTCACAGTTACCTGATAAACACAGGGTGGTTGATCTAAATCTAGTCCGTTCCTACGTGGTCGCAAGTTAGATTTTAAAGCTGCGTTTCTAAACATTTACGAGTAAGCCAATCTAAGCCCAGCAATTATTGATTTAAAATCATTTTTGTCAAGACTGTGAACATGATAATTACAATAGTATTGCTTTGAAGCGCTTCCAATCACAACGCATGACATAGTTTCGAATTTCTCTGAATGCGGTGAATTATACACTTGTAACATGATGACACTGAAGAATGATGTACACTAACCTCTTCCTAGGCTTATATATAGTAAAGCTCTCATCGGTACTCACAGATAGCAATTCTCTTTAAAACTTGATCATTTACGAGCAAACTTTCGCATCATAATCATATCAATTCACTTTCTCTCAAGAAACCATGAACGATTGAAAATAAAAGTTGTTATTGATGTGCAAGAATTGAAATAAAACTTAGTCTTGTTTTGTTTTTGTTTCTTTTTTTTTAAATTTTTGTTTGTTTGTTTTTGTTTAAAGACTCCAATCCTATTTAATGTTTTGATGAGAGGATTTCTGTTTTACAATTTCATAAAAAATAGCTACAAAAATTCTGGATTAATTTCAAGAATGAAATGCGTGTACATAATTTACATTTAGTTTGAAACAAGGTATTAATAACTTAACATCATTAATCTCTGCCTTCACGAGGGGCCCTTTGAAACGCAAGGCAATCTCTCTAGCCAGAGTCGCTCATATCTCTACGCTTATACTAAAGATTGAGGAAAGAGCGTAAAAGGGGGTGGAGAGAAGGTGTTATGATAAGCACCAGCCACTTAAACGCGGATGCGAATCTAACCAAAAAGTGTGTTAAGCCATAAAAGAGTTGCACTCGAAAAGGGATCGTAGCGTCTGTCTCTACTAAACTATGTACCTTAAATCCTCATCACCCTGTTTACTCACTTGATCTTTAAAATAACCTGTCTCATCTTCGTTTAAAGTTTGTAAGCTTCTATTTTTAAATACTCCTCTTCTCTACGGTCAACTTTGAAACAAACTTGGTAAATACTGCTCTTTGATTGTACGGAATTTCGTTATGATTTTGCCGTCTTTGCATTCTATCGTTTAAATCTTTATTTAAATAAATAAAAAAGAGCATTTTTATATAGCGCTTATCCACTAATGTGCTCTAAGCGCTTTACATGGGTTCCCCGACAGGCCATTCCCAACCAAAGTACCTTCTGAACCCACAGAGGAGCAGCAAGTTAAGCGCATCACTCTAGCATTCTGACAAGATCTTTCACTGCCTATAGTCGGGTACTCGTTTAAAGCATGAGTGAGGCGAAGAAATGTGTGTAAATAGCCTTTCTCAAGGACTAAACGTCGAACTGCCGAAAGCAGGACTCGAACCCCGGTCCTCTCGACCCGAAAGCCGAGCGTCTACCACTACACCACGACGCCACACATTATTTAAAAAATAAATTTTCATGTTCAGAAACTAGGCAGGTAAAAAGTTTTTTCAACAGTTACAAAAGGTTTTGAGTTCTATATTAAATCATTTTTATAGCAGCTGCATGCAGCTTTGTAAAGCATGCGTCTACATTTATTTTCAATTCTGTCCGCCTTTTCAATACAGCACCTGTCAGTCGAAAATATTATTTGTCTGCTGTGTCTTCTGATCCAAGTAAGCCTATTTTTTGTTTTGTTTTATCAACGAAAAATGAAGGCCTCTTTAGATTATGTACTTGTTTTAATACCGGTATTTTTTTTAACTTGCTCCTTAACTTTTGTAAGCGACTCTCTCTCTCTCTCACTCACTCTCTCTCTCTCTCTCTCTCTCTCTGATTTATCTCTTTATCTGTCTACCTATATTGCTGTTTGTCTTACTTAATTTATTCCTTGCTTTTTTCTGAAGTCAGAAGTCCTAAACTCCGGTGAATTTTTTTTACAGTTGAACTACTTAATAGTCGGTTTCATAAGTCAGGAATTTAGGATGTAATTCGCATTTTATAAATTGTTCTGAAAGGCTATTTTGTAAAAGAAAAGTCTGTATTGCTAACTAAAATTAATTTAACACAATTAAGCTGGAACTTGGGCAAACATTTTTTTAAATCGCTAAAAACATTTTTTTTCTTTATTCTAACTCTAAGACCTCAAAAGCGGTGTGGTATGCAAATCATACTGTGATATTATTTTAATCTTTATGGAGTAATTAATGCGCGTAGATAGATTAAAGCTCCATCGCAATCCTTGCATCACATCT
The DNA here is from genome assembly GCA_019649035.1 of Elysia marginata. NCBI lineage: Eukaryota > Metazoa > Mollusca > Gastropoda > Plakobranchidae > Elysia > Elysia marginata. The sequence goes on from BMAT01003683.1 coordinate 292,863, forward strand.
TTACCCTATTTGTGATAAGCACCAAACCGAAATTGTGCCGCGAATTACTGGTTCAACATAGTATCACAAACTTTCATATTTTTTTTTGGGGGGGGGAGGGGTCTATTGGTGAGCAACGTAAAGTTTTCCTATGGCTCTAAATGTTTCCCGTTTGTTTCATCTCTTCAACAAAAAGAAGACGTAGACTAGGTATTTATTTGTGAAATATTCATATCAAAGCGCCAACATTCCAATCGTATCACTTTAAAGAATTATTTGCTTTAATAAATAAATCAACTTACGTCTAGATGTATGTCCGTGCGAAAAGAACAACAACAACAAAATTCAACACACTAATGAATGTCATCCCTAAGCACATCCTCTTACCATAATTAAAATACCATAGAATGATCTAGCCTGAAAATTTACAACTGCCGGTCTCATAATAAAGCAATAACACAGCACTCCAATTACAATGAGCGATAAGAGAAACACAGCAATCCTCGTTTTTACCAAAGATAACCATTCCACTGTAATCCAATGCCATCTTAGAACACGGTAGTATAATAATAGCTGGAGGTAGCCCAACTCCTTACGAACTCAACAGCGCATACTGCAGTACACTAGCCAAACAGCGATTTTTTAAAAATTTTATATTAGCAAACCATGCATACAAGAATTTAAAGAAAAAGATTAAGTGAACTACCTAAGTAAGTGACAGCTTCTCGACGCAATAGAATCGGGAGCCCTGTGGGCCTGGGAAGGGCTGGTTGTTGGCCCGTTTGTTGTGCCAGCAAGTTAAATCTAGTAGTGAGGGAGAGGGGGTGGGAAGTGGTAGCACAACGCTACTCCACACCACAGTCATGGAGATCTAGTGGCGAATGGGATGTATGATTGTGGTGTATGATCTCTCCCTGGCGTACAATCTACTTGTGGATGTAGGTAAGCGCTGAAGCCTGGCCCGCGGCGTCTGGTCGAGATCTACATGGACTACAGGTCGTTGCTCAGTTTGCCTGGTGATAAGGAGTTGTGTGGCCGACCGAATACTGCACCACCGTACTCTATGGTTACAGAGGGAAACTATCAAAACACTAACGAACTTAAATGAAGGTTCTCTCTCTCTCTCTCTCTCTCTCTCTCTCTCTCTCTCTCTCTCTCTCTCTCTCTCTCTCTCTTTGCTTCAAGTGAGGATCCATTTCACACATTTACTGCGCTGTTATTTCTCATTTCTTCCATTTTACCCACCAGCGCCACCTTCTCTTTCTCCGACCTTGCATTTTTGTCGAATTATCATTTTACTTATACAACTTTTTTATTGCATGTATTGTCTATCTACATGATTATTTGTATTATTAATTGGTCGATAATTCATCTACCATACTGTTATCTTCTGTAGTTGTTTCTTCTATAATTCTTCCAAGCCTACTTTTTTCTTCGCCACTCTTACAGCATCATTTTCTTTAAAGATTTAAGACAAGTTGGTTATCTGGGATACATTCTGTCTTTCAGAGAGTAAACAATTACTCTTAGGAAAAAAGCAGGTTCCTATACGATGTGTTTCTAGTCCCTTCTAGCTGTGGGTCATTTTGGGATTTTGGAGGATGTCGGTGAAAACCTATCACCATTCTCCCCGTCAGATATCTAGTGAGCCTGCTGTTCCAACTTAAGTTTCAGCGTAAGTTTCAATACCGAGACATCTTTGTTAGTTATCTCTCACTGTGACCTCTAGTTCTGCCATCCACACTGGCTAACCATTCAAAACAACTGCATGACTAGATGGTATGTCGGTAAAAACTCCAAATATTGCCGAGAAAACCAGGGCTTGAAACTTGTATGAGCCGAGCACGACAGTGAAATTTGGAGAAACGTTCTTTGCGGATAGTCATTTTGTCAACTCGTTCAAGACTGGATAAACAAAATCAGCAAAATGAAAATTATCAACTTATTTGACCGCAGTGGTGTCGTTGCTGGCCTGAGATGGAAAGGCATTCCCCACAAAAGCAGTTTAAACGAGTTCGTGTACCGTGCCACGGAAAATTTGGTGACTTAACTAAATTTAATGTTGCTCTCTTCTGTTTCACCACCTGTTGAGGTAAAGCAGACCAGGTGAATAGTAATTGGGGAGAATGGTTCTACTTGGTCGAGCCAGTTTATACAAGAATGCAAGAGTATTCATCGGTGAGGGCTCTACGCCCGTCAATGATCTTGAAGTTTTCAATCCCGACTACCTGGCGAGGATCAAAACACTGGATATAGTGAGGAGCTGGTACTGTATTTGTAGTCCTTGAGGGTCCATAGATGGCATTTAAGCCAGATGGAGTGACAGTGCCTGTATAGTCTTACTAAGGAAAGGTAAAAAATGATACGAGGACAGAATGCGGCAACTTTTGAAAAATAATTTTGTTGTGGGCCAGTAACCTGTATACTTTTGTAAAAAGTTTAAGAGCCTGTTTGGATTTTATACAAAGTAAAAGACCAAAAACAGTTTTGGCGCAGAAGCATAATTTATATAGATGCCGAAGTGAAAACCGCCAACACAAAATGAGCGGAACTTAGGAGGGCCTGTTAAAACCGTGCTCCTGGGAGGAGTATTGTCGCGGTCTTATGTTCCTCAAGGAATCATGAAGCTTAGTTCAATTCAATTCGATATTTTTATTAGACCACAGGTCAATTCATCAATATACAACAACATTCAATCACCAAGTACAGTCAACAATAAGATATATATATACACGCTCAAGCTCACGCTACGCAGCCGCAAAACTCTCCTTCACGTGCCATTCTTCGCATACTCTCCCAACACACGTGCACGTAAAATGGTCAGCATTTTATATTCCTGTCCATTCTTCGTATTAAAAAAGGTTGACAAGTATGAAAATACTTGGTTACTCTGCAAGCCTCTCAGGCAAACACGTCAAGTCAAGAGAGTGATGGTCGGGGAAGAAACGCCTGTCTCAAATCATAAAACTTGGCCGTCAAAACACAGACTGCGATGATGTAATCCAGTAGGCTACTTGAGTTATCCTATTCTTGAATACCAGTGATCATGTTATTAAATGTTGTGTTTCTTAATGTTATTTTTAGATTAATAAATTTGGTGCATGCTGGTATACTGGGAGGTAGGCCTACATTCTCTTTCCTACGCCAATCGTGATATTATGTAAGTTAAATTATCGAGCTAAATCTGGTCTGTTACTTTCAATAACAGTTACGGTTAAAAGATGCTATAAGAGCTTTTATTGTATTCCTCAGCATACCGTTATTTTAAAGTTACAACACTTTCTTATGTCTAAAATCCGTTATACACACGTACTATTTGGAACAATGACTGTACCCTCTATCTACAGTTGACAAACATGGACACAGGAAACCTCGCTTTAGAAAGATTTTTAATAAAGCCTAAATGTCCACACCTTTGCAGATGGAATGATGCACACGTCATAAAATTATACTCACTCTCGGTTATTGAATAGGACATTAATTAAGCTATCCAAGGAATTCTAGTGCAAAGTTTTTTTGCCTGAGGTAGAGATGGACGAAAAGCGTAACCTTAAGTGAGTGTACAGGCTGTACACTTAATTGAAGACCTGGAAAAACTTGTTCCAAAGATAGCTCTAACGAAGGGCCGCCTTTTACAACGGCTCTAAGTCTTGTCTTTTGGTTGAAAAAGTGCTTTGAACCATAATTGATGGTATGTTTGATTGGTTATTTCAACGTTGTTCTTTTTTAGATTTATAAAATGACAAAGGTTATTAATGCCTGTGGTTTTTTTTTCAATCGATGTGTTCAGATCAAGTCTGTTTTAATACTTGGTTAAACACAGTGACAAGCTGGCGAACCCCTTAAATAGCATAGACTCTTGTACAACTGTCGTGTTTGATGGGGGGAGGGGGGGCTAACATCTCTTTGGGGAGTTTGTTATATTTTGTTATGTTTTTTTTATTTGTTTTCTTTTTTGCATTTACATCATCAAAACACTCCTCCCTTGGCAGGGTATAGGCCACGGACAATAAAATACCACCCACTCCGGTCCTTGGCAAGCTTTTCAAGCTGACCCCACCCTTTTCCCATCATTGTCATTTCTCTCTCTACACATCTTTTCCATGTCTCTTTAGGCCTTTCCCTGCCTTTACTCCCCTGTGGATTCCCTTGTAGTGCCTGTCTGGTGATGCTGTATGCGGTTTCCCCAATTTGTGTCCAGCCCAACGCCACCTTCTCATTCCAATTTTTTTTTCATTAGTTTCTGTACGTTTGGCATTGCAAACACATTTATTTTCTTTTAGCTCAGATCAGCTGCACAGAAATGATATAAGATAATCATATTGTCTATACAATGACTTGTTTTACGCAAGATAATAGAGACCATGCGCTATGGGCCTGCTCAGGAGGACCTGTCAGCCAATCATCTGCTGCAAAAACCACGCTACCTATAGGTGTTATTACGTTATCGTCATCCGCGCGCAAGGTCTCTAATAACTCTCGTTATACGACACTCGTTAGGCCTTTGATAGAAAAACGCCATCTAGCTCCTATATAACCAAATATAAATTTATTGCAGACCTTAAGTTTGAACAAAACACTTATTTTGTGCCATTATTTAAAGCTTGTTTACGTCAAGTTTAGTAAACGGGCTTCATAATCATTTTTGCATTACTTTTATGGAAAATCTTAATTGTTTGATGTACCACATACTATAGGGTGGAATAAATTACAGACTCTGTATTTGACATCAACTAAATGCGGATGATGGAGCCAAGATTCGAGTTTTTTGCAAAAAATAGAAAGTGATAAGCAAGGGCTCATCTTCGTTATAAAGAAAATTGAAAGTAAAGAGCTTTTTTTTAGCCTAATATGCCTCAAGCGCATTACTTCGATTCCCCAAAGGTCATTACCAACCAAACTACCTTATGAACTTACAGAGGAGCAGTGCAGCAAATAAAGCCATCATTTTAACATTCTGAGAAGACCTTCCACCGCCTATAGTCGGATACTCCTTTGACGCATGGGTCAGGCGAAGAAATGTGTTTAAAATTAAATAGCCTTTCTCAAAGACCAAACGTCGACCTGCCAAAAGCAGGACTCGAAACCCAGAGCTCTCGGTCCGGAAGCCAAGTGTTTACCACTAGACCACTAAGACAGGCTATATTCTTCCATTGTTGAACAAATGTAGTCCTCTGCACTTTTTTACTTTTTTTTTCTCTTTTACTTTTCTGACCGTGGTTGCTCTTTGCCATCTGGCGATGCCGTCGCTCACTCTGTATTTTTGTATTCCTTGGTATCTTTTTGTTCCGCTTCTCGTTAATGAGTCTAACGGTTTACATTGGCCTTTATATTATACAAAAACAAACTTAGGCTTTCAATGATCAATATAATCATTATGTTTAAGTTTTGTTTTTTTAACGCAGTCTATTAAAAAACCCAGTCGTATAAGAAATAATTTGTAAGATGTCAAGCAAATTTTGACCATGCAGTATAGTGGTTTAAATCTAAATAGCATTACCAATCAGTTAAGACCTCATACATTCTACATTTTTTAGAATGATGAATTAAGTCACAGACTAAGTCTTATTTGGCAGATAAAGCTTTTAATAAAAATGACAAGAGTTGAGATGTGGCAAGATAGTGCATAGATAAGCTCTCGAATAAAGGCTCAAAACACGATAGTAGAGTATGGACAAAATTCACATTTTTTTAAGAGTTAGTATCAGTAACAGTCATTTTGCGTTTTGGTGTTTCGCGATACAATCGCACTATCTTGTAAGTCCCTTTGTTCATAGGCGGTAGTATGTTTTGTTTATTGGGGTTGATTGCAGTTGTGTTTTATAAACTCCTTTTCAACCTGTTTGTCTTTGTTTTTTTTTTATTCCATGACCTTCTCCCCCCTCTTCTCTCTCTCTCTCTCTCTCTCTCTCTCTCTCTCTCTCTCCCTCCCTCCCTCTCTCTTTCTCTCTCTCCTTCTTTCTCTCCTTTCCTTCTCTCTTTCTCTCTCTTTTCTCTCTTCCTCCCTCTTTCTTCTCTCTCTCTCTCTCTCTCTCTCTCTCTCTCTCTATCTCTTTTCTCTCTCTGGGTCTCTTTTTACTTATCTATTCCTCTATCTTGCTCTCTCTCTCTCTTAGTGTCTGCATGCCTATAATGTGTCCAATAAATAAAGATAGCTTTCTCGTAAATGTTTTAAGCAAGGTTTCAATGTGATCATCAAGTCCCATTCTGTATTTTTCTTTATTTTTGGTGGCAATTAACATTTGATAACAAGGAAGTTATTCAGCTCTCCTTCCACGTAGAAGTTCGTTGCACTTATCAGGACGCATCGTATGTTTATAAAAAGGATAGCTATGATTTGAAACATGCGTCTCAATTTTTGTACGCAATGGCGTCCGTTTTGGTCGTACAGGCTTCATCTTCCTGGACTGAATTGAACTACAGAAGCAAATTATTTGAAAAATATTGATTCCATAAGGATACCACTCAGTTACGACCTTGACTGGAACTCTCTTTTTTCTGAATTTCTTCCATTTTTATCATTTAAAGTGTTTGTACAAGAAAAGCATGAGAAAATGCTCTTGCCTTACGTTTTAGAAAATTTAATTACGATTTGGTTCTACTTCCAGAAGCATTCGAAGGAATTTTTTTTAATGGAGGTTTGATTATCATCTCTCTCTCTCTCTCTCTCTCTCTCTCCCTCTCTCCCTCTCTCTCTCTCTCTCTCTCTCAATCAATCAAGCAATCAATCTATCTATCTATCTATCTATCTCTGTATTTCTTTCAGTTTTCTCACATTCCTTCTCTCATCATATTTCTTAAACTTGACAAGCACTCGGTTTGATTAAGTGGTTGGTGTCTCTATGTTAAAGATCAGCATTCACAACTCTCCCCCACCCCCAAACACCCACTCCAACACAAAATGTGTTTAAAGCTTGCGTGATTAAGGGGAGCAACCAAATTTTTCTTTTTGCTAAATTTTAGAATCTTACGCAGTAGCTACCCTTAATATGAGACCACTTGGGGAAAAATAATTATGAGATTATCTTATTCATAACATCGACACTGTAGTCTCCACTTGCAACGATCAAGCTATCCTCTCTTTGGACCCTTGAATCGCTATTTTTCTATTTTTAGTAAATGAGAGTTACCTATTACTTTCAGGACATCCCTCGTTATTGATATATTAAGTTCATATTAAGATTTTTGTAATTAACTACAGTGAAAACCTTCAAAATCGAAGTCCGATAATCTCATAATTTGAAGTTTTCCGTAGCTCATATTTCTTTTTCCTTTTTGGCTTCCTTAGAGTTAAACTCATAATTTGAAGTTCAAAATGTTCAATTTTCTTAAGTTGAATTTTATATTGAGGCATACATAAAGTTTGCCTCCTAAATCCTAGCAGTTTTACACCTATGAAATATGAAAGGCTCAAGATAAACAATCATTACACAAACTTGACATCTTAGTACACAAGGGCGAGATGCGACAGGAGGGTGCTATAAAGGCCTAAAAGATAAGTGTTTTGTAAAAAAAAAAACGTATTATTCTTTAAGTATAATTCGAATCCTCTTTATTAATTTTTCTCATTCCCAAGAGATTCTAATTCAGAAGTTTCCACTCTACGTGAAAGTAGGTCTACTTAACCAACACATAGCATTATTTTGACTCATGCTTTGTATAACGTGATTTTGGAAAATGTCTTCGGATAGTTATTTCTCCATGTACATGGAAAAATATTTTTAATATTATCTAAAATATTATGTTAAAGTCATGATCTCTGATCCATTTCATCTGTTGTGGAATCTGAACACTGGTTTTCAGAATAAAGGCCTATACGGTTTTTTAACATCTAGAAAAAAACTAATCCAAATAACCGCCAATTGAAAATTCGCAAGTTCAGCTCGATGACTTGACACTACCGCCACTTATCTAGATAATAGTAATAATACAATAATAATAATAATAATAATAATAATAATAATAATAATAATAATAATAATAATAAAAATAATAATAATAATGATAATGATGATGATGATGATGATGATGATGATGATGATGATGATGATGATGATGATGATGATGATAATGATGATGGTGATTTTCGTAGACAAGAACGTTGTAGTATCAATGGAATTGTAAATAAGGCCCAGGAATAAAGTCCAACAGTTTTTTTTTTTGCACAAAAGGTTTTCGTCTGCAGTTTAGTATACATGGGCCCTTCGTCTGGTAGAAACCTTCTTCTGATATGACTGTTTTATATATATATAAGTTAAAACAGCCGATGGATAGGAGCAAAGCGTTCGTTTCTATAAAACCATCCCATAGATATGTGGCGGAAGGAGCGGGTGTCTCTGATAAATTTATGAATGAACTCCAAAAAAAAAACCGAACATTACATATTACAGGGCATGCTAAACTGAGTAAGGTAATTATTTTTTAGTTTTGTAGAGGCGTAAGTAAAACACTGTCAGCAAGCGCCATTTTCTTTCATTATTCTGGTTTTTAATTTTAAGTTCAGAAACTTTCAAAAATCTATTCTATTTCGAAGAACCCTCTCCTCTTTCTACCTCTTACTCCCCCTCTATGTCGCCTCTCACCCCCCTTTCAGCCTCTCCTCTATTTTTCTTACCCGTTTTCTATTTCAACGCGTTTTCCCCTTCTCCCCCTCCCCAATTACTCTGTTTATGGAAAACGTAGGCCCTATGTAAATTAAAATATTTCCGATACAAAACTGTTACTAATCTTATGTTACTATCTGTTTTCCGTCTTTCAAATTTTTCTTTACTTTGCTTTTTCCTTTGTTTAGATTTGTTGAGACCTGTATAGATGCCACAAGCCAACTAGGCCATATCTTCTGGGTCAGATAAATGATAAGGACTTTATACTTATTAATTTATAATGGCTTATATGCGAACTTTTCTGGATCATTTTTGGAAAATACTTGCCCGAGCGTCACGGCCAGTGGCCGCCCTTAAAGCTCTTCCGAGAACGTGGCCGCTTACTCGAGTTTATACACAAAGGATCAATGTGCTTTTCATAATGACATTTTTTATATGTATATTGCACATTGCAATGACATTGCTTCACAGTGATTGCAAGAAATTGTAGAGATATGCCTGCTAATGATCGTGATAAAGTGCGATTGTTTTCTGTTCTGTCTAAAATGACTGATTACGTTCGTAGGCCTACTTTCAGTTAGATTTCCAAACATGTTTCCCAAGTTATTTACCCTCGCAATAAACCACGCCTCTTTTTAACAAGGAACACAACTCTCTAATTCTGTGTATAAAGTACGCTAGATCAGAGAGCTATTTTTCCTTGGCTTTCCTCGGCAATTAGGTTCAAGTGCATAAAAAAAGTAAAATATATGCGTAATGCATTTGACACCAGTCTCAAAATAACTGAACGCACGAAACATGCGGCGGCTAAGCCCAGTCAAGTGAACCTATTACTACAGAATATATAGATCGTATTCTTAATTTGTTTGTTCAGTGGTGGTTTCAAATTTCAAGGGTTGTGGGAATGGTAGCGAGACAACTGCATGGACGCTGACACGAAATTCCGTAATCACGGTGTTAGAAGATTGATGCATTTACATGTATCCTATGTAAGACTTCGAAACATACTTTAGAGCAGCATTGGGTGCAACTCTACCTCGGCAAAGTCACAGCTTGTCCTTTGGGTTATAAGGAGAAGGCCCTTTTGCGGCACGGACACCGAAAATTGTGGATAATTATGGCAATTAAAACTCTGAACAGTCTGACTCTGAGGACTGACGAGTGCTTCTCGCTGTATTAGAGACCTTAAGCACACGCACCGTGTCTCACTACGCGTACGTGAAAATCGGGAAAGCAGATCGAGGCAACTATAAAAATAATGAAACCAGTTTCTGAAAATAGACCCACAGACGTTCCCGTCATACTCACGCGTTGCTGCTTAAAGTTTGTATTAGGTTGGTCAAGGTTACCAGTCAAGCATCAGTTGCATAGAGGACTATTGAAGAGCATGTTCTTCCTAGTCTTAACAAAAACGCCAGTTATTATATAAATACATGGAATGTATGAGAAAAAAAACCAAGAAAGAATGGCAACTTATTAATTGACTGTGAGTCCATTCTTTTATAGTATTCCTGAGGTTTCGCAGAACGACGTACGTTACGCTAGCTAAAATTTTACGTCGGACCCAAGTCTCGATGGGTTTTCATAACCCGACCCGCAGCCACTAATGTAATCGTTACGGCACATAACATAGGGTTTGCAAAACCCCACAATTCTTTAATTGAAGCAATTGGTATATTTTTACCAGCTAGATATAAATACAATCAGATACCTAGATCTAAATCTCTCATGCCTATACATGTATACTGTAGTCTGTGCTCGTGGCAAGCTATGCATCTACGATCGCATGAACCAGCCACTCACCAGCCAGTGCCTGTGGTCTAAGGGGAACTGATGATGATTGATTCAGGCTCCGTCCATCTACTGCAGGATAAGGCCCTCCGCACCACGTCTCCACTCTTCTTTGTCTTTCGCTTCTCTGGTCCACGTATTTCCCGTCGTCCTCACAATGTCGTCGCGCCATCGTCTTGCTAGTCTCCCTCTTGATCTTTTGCCATTTCTAGGTTGCCATTCAGTCACTCTGAGTGTCCACCTATTGCCTTGTAGTCTCGCCACGTGTCCTACCCATTTCCGTTTTTGTTTTGCTATATACTGCGCTATGTCTGAGACTTGAGTCTTGTTTCTTATTTCTTTACATGAAATTTTATCTGTGAGTTTTAATCCTAACATTTTCCTTTCCATGGCTCTTTGAGCAACTCTTAGTTATTGTCCCACAGCTTTTGTCATTGACCATGTCTGGCAGCCATAAGTCATCGTAGGGAGAATGCATTGATCATACACTTGTCTTTTTAAAGAAATCGGCATTTTATCATCTAGGGAAATTTATCTATTTTTTCCGAAACAGTTCCATCCTGCTCTTATTCTGCATGTAACTCTTCTTTTGTTGTTTCTTTTAGATATGTTGTTTGGCCTAAATACTTGTAGTTGGGAACCTCTTCTATCTTTTCCTTGTCTATCTGAATGTT
>BMAT01003687.1:5439-16402 GCA_019649035.1 Elysia marginata
TATAGACGCAGAAGTGTCCAGAGACACTCGCGGTGGCTCCGTTCCACCTGTTCTACAAGTGTTTATCACTTTAAGATTTTTTGCTACTGGGACGTTCCAAAACACTGTTGGAGAGATGATTGGGGTGTCCCAGCCAACAGGTGATCAATCTAGAACTTTAAAGATCTAGAATATATAACACTATTTCTGTTGATGATAATTCAACCTTTTCATGGCAACTTCATCTTCTTTTTATTCTCGGATGCGTTGTGTATCAATACTCGTTGGCAAAGAAATTAATTTTTATTGAACTGTAGAGAAACATTGTTGACTAAATTAAAGGGTAGTTCATTTTTTTTCATTTGATAATAATCAATATTGGCACCTTGGTCTAGAAATCCTGCTGATGTTCTTTTTCATTTTAAGCTATTGATTCCGCTCATACACCAATAAAATATAGATGTAGATCTAACAGATGCAAAACTGTCATTAAACTCCATAAATTTCAGTTAAATTCGATTTCAAGGCCATGTCTAGGCTAAAGCTTGGTCGTTGCGTATAGATCTAGGAAGGGGGGGGGGGGAGGTCACCAGTTCAAGGGAGACCTTTGAACAGTCAAACAGCTGATCGCAATGTTTACAAAATTAATAGGCCTGCACGTATTTCCAAGCGCCTGTGTGTCAGGCTGTCGGCCCTAGGCCTACATAACACACAGCCAAAGTCGTCCTTGCACATCCTATGCCTATTCTAACAATTATGCCACACTAATAAAAATTAGAATTTATCAATAAAGCTATCAGTCTTAGCTTGCTTGGAATAGGATAATTTTAGTTTAGATCTTAATTTTATTTCAATATTTTTTTAAATTGTTTTGTGGGCTAATTATGTTTTGCAAACAAGTTTAGACAGGATAAGAAGCTGTTCTATGTAGGTGTAATAAATTTTATCAGTTTGTTTTTTGTTGTTTTTTTTTTTGCTGCCTTTGGTGCTATGACCATGGTGGAAAAAATTTTTTATACCTTGTTAAAAATAATGAAATGCAGTCCTATTAAATTAAATATTCTTTTAAAAATAAATTAATTTTATAATTTAGGTTAAACAACTTTTTAGATAGATTGTAAATGGCTGTTTGGTTTATATACATCTTCAAGTATGTGCTTTTTCCTGATTTATTTTTTTTGAAAGTTAAGAAAATATTTCACTCTGTTCATCATATTAAACGTACATTATATTGTATGATTTTTCTTTCAGTCTGCCGAGTGATTCACAGGGTGGTAAATGCCCTGCTGAACCATTTTCAAACATTTGTGAAAAGGCCAACCCATCAGGAAATTCTAGAATCAAAACAGAAATTTTCGGAAATTGCTAGATTTCCGAACGTGTTTGCCTGCATCGATGGCACACACATTAAAATTATTGCACCACCATTACAAGACCACGAGCTTTACATAAATCGGAAAAACTTTCACTCAATCAACGTGCAGGTAGCTATGTGTATATTTTTTTTTCCAGTCTCGATTTAATTTTCAATGAGATTTGATAAGATGAAATATTTAATGTAGAAGAAAATATAGCAGTGTATATATATGTTGAGGTAAAAGAAAAGCTTGTTTTGATATTTTGGATTATGACCCAATTTACGGCAATGTATATTTATATAGCCATTATTCAAAACTTAACTTTCGTAAAAACACATTGAATGTTTCATGTTGAAAATAATTGAAATGGAGCAAAAACTCCTTGAATGATTAAAAATTTTTGTTTCAGCTTGCAAGTATTTATAAATGATTTTAACTGATAGTGTTAAAAGCTTTTCAAATTATGTACCTGCTATACCTATAACAATAAAATTTATTTACTTTTGAAACTTTCATGTAAAAAAATCTATCATGTCAAATATTCCTTTACCAGATTAGCGCCTTTGACATTTATGATACTGCTACACATATTAATTGTAAAGCAAAATATTTTGAAGAATTATTTTAAGTTGATAAGTAGGCTTCACAAGGGGGTTGGTTAAGAAATAGAGATTATATACAGAGAAAAATACACACCGTTACTCACATAGAAAGAGAGAGAGGGACCGGTTCTGTGGCCTAGCGGTAAAGACACTCGCTCAGAGATCGGGAGGTACGGGTTCGATCCCCGGCCGAGTCAAACCAAGGACTTTAAAATTTGTATTAGTAGCTGATCCGCCTGGTGTCTGGCATTATGGATTTAGTGCTAAGTCTGATTGGCCCGGTGTCAGGATAATGTGACTGTGTGTGGTGTATGCAAGCGCTCCTTACATTGCAGTGTAGCAGCACGCTTTCAATTGTCCCCAGCGCCGTCTCTGATATAACCTCGAAGTTGACTGGGACGTTAAAATTCAAACAACCAACCAACCAGAGAGAGAAGGTGGGCGGGGTGAGGTAGGGAGAGAGAAATAGATAGAACATTGGATTTTTTCAGTATTATTTTTTGTTTTACCTGGAAGTGTAAGCCAGAAATAATTTTGCTTAAACTTTTTTCAATTTATAATTAGCTGGACTGGCCAGTTGTCGATGCATTTCTCTTATTTTTACTTTACCTCAATTTGGATTTTTATCGAAATGATTTCCAGATAGTCTGTGATGCAAATTTGAAAATCCTAGACTGCAATGCCAGATCACCAGGTTCATTCCATGACTCCCGGATTTTAAGGGAATCTGCCTTTTGGCAGGCCATGGAGAGTGGTGTCATTGACGGATTGGTTTTAGGAGACAGTGCCTATCCTTCTAGAGAATGGCTGATGACACCTTACCTAAACCCGATGAATAGAAGCCAGGAAAGGCTGAATGCATCTCACAGGTAATTAGAAAAGGAGTTAAGATATTTTTCAATATTCATTCGTAAAAGGCCTTTTATTTATCCATTATTATTATTGATTTTTATTACAACAGAAAAAAAATTTATGTCTTGCGTCCAAGCTGAAGGTAAAAAATTTGTATATTTTAAGGATACGTGTGAAAAAGAATAAAATTGATTTTCTTTTGACATTTTTTAGAACAATAAATTATGACTTTAAACTTTTTGTGTCACCATTTCGGGTTTTAAAGATTTTATGCTTAAGGAGTTGCTACCATATGGAAAGTGTGACTGATTGTTGTCTTTAGAACAATGTTGCAAACATATATATACAGTTTGATCCCCTAATATCAACATGCTTTGGAGATCATTATAATTTATATGTTGTTTAAAAAAATACAAAGACAAAGATGACGTTATCATGGAAGATCAACGATAACTAATCTAGCCTACTTCCACTACTTTGTTTTTTGCAGGAACCGACCTAGGCAGACATTTTTTTTGTGCTGTTAATATTTTTTGGAATAATGAAATAAATTTTAATAAAACCATAAGGCTATTTTTTTCCCCTATCTAACTTTTTTTCCTTTTTTCGTAATCAATTCAGGTCAACCCGTGCCACAGTGGAAAGGTGCATTGGCGTACTAAAGAGAACATGGCATTGTCTGCATGTAGAACTGAGGCTTAGCCCTGTGCGGGCCTGCCAAGTTGTGTACTGCTGTGCGATGCTGCACAATTTTAGAATTTCTAGAGGAGGCGTTTGGCCTGAGGAAGCTATTGTACCGGTTCCTGAAGAGGCAGTGAACCCTCAACCCCAAAATGGCAACGAGAGAGCCAGAGTGATTGCTGGGCAAGCAGTCAGAGACCGTATAGCTCTTAACTATTTTTCATAAATGAAATATTGACTTTTTTTAAATTTTGATTTTGGTTCCTTAGTAATACTTGTATTAATGTACGTCAACTCGATTTCATTGATTGTATTCTTTTTTTCAAACAAGTGAGCTATAATTATTAATTATATAAATCGAGCAACAAAACTTTTTAATTTTCTCAATTTTATTTGGTTTGCAGAAAGATAAATCACAAAATAAAGCATTATATGAACAATAGTTCCTGAAATCAAATATTTACAATAGAATTGAATGAAAATGTACAACAGTTTATAATTAAATACCTTCTAATTACAATAAATCCAACTTCTCTTAACCCAAGGAAATCAAACAACTGTTTAATTACAACGAAAAATTGGCAATATGTTATTGCAAGATTGTATAGGTAGTTTTCAACAAATGTATAGAAACATGTAATAATTTAATTGTAATTAATTATAAAATAAAATGAAAACAATAACATCATAACAAATTTAAATTGTAAGACAATTCATCAATTTTCTTGCCCCTTTTTCTTCAAATTTTCCACAACCAACTTGTAATATTCTATTTTCAAGTCATACAATTGAGATTTTTTAAACAAACACTCCTCTCTCAGTTGTGTTTCTCTATTATCATCAGGATTTCCTTCTTTACCTATGCAAAAGGAAAAAAAATACAATAACTTAAATTGAAATCTCAACATGTGTCATTAGTACCAAACACCTTGTTGAAGTCCTACATTAGGCCTATGTTAATACAACACAAATAAGATTATTTGACTCATTTATGAAATGTTTTTATATAAGTGCCCAATGTTAATTACTTAAACTAAAAAGAGGGCTCATTTTGGATTAAAATGTACATGGATACTCATATACCCTACTTTTAACACCTCACATGCCTGTTCAAGAGCTTTAATGAGGCCAAGAAAAGGACCTCTAGATTAACTTGAAGACTTAAGGAGGGGTCGAACGTTTAACTATTTAATTTTTGAAATATTTAAAGTTATTCTTGAACTCACTGCCAACTAGGAAGCACATAACTGCAAAGTTGTTGTAAAGTCTCTCCATATACATCTCAAGTCAATTACAAGCTATGAGATTGTACTGAGGGATCTATCCATAGCAGTCATTACGGAAGATTTATCTCAAACGTATGCTATATTGTGACAATTATTTTATACATTCAGTATCATGGTGTTGTTAATCTAGTTATTCAATTTGCTGTGTTTTTGTATGCAGAATGTACACCTTGCATACTTGTGATTAAGATGATTTGTTCACAACATTTTATTTGCTTTTCTTGGCAGGGTCCGTGTACATGTATAACAACGTTGGCAGATGAAAACCTTTTTATGCAAATAAACTGAAGGATTTTATACCTCGGTCATATTGTTTACAATTCTATACTACAACATTATTGTCTACCACAACTATGATAAAAGAAAAATTAGATAAAGAGATTTGAGTAGCTCATGGGAAAAGCTTAGCTGTTCTTCAGTGTATATGCGTGTTAGCCAAGGCAGCAGCTTTTGCTTGACTATATAATAGGCAGAACAAGGAAGGGCTGAAACAATGGCTTTTATGATTTTAGCTTTTATTTAACATGGGTAGTGACATTTCATAAAATATGGGAAGATGCCTACTAATTACACCTTATCTACAATAATTGTTTCTTTCAAATAATGTCCCGTCGGTACTTTAAATCAAGAAACACTTACAAAAACTAAAACCTTTCAAACTACACAATGTCTTATAAAGTTACGATTCATTTAAAGTATACTTACTTCCACCAGGTACTGGATTTGAAAATTGTTGCTCCGGAACAACATTTATTACTATTGTTTCACCAACCTCGCTTGTTTCTAGAGAGAAATAAAATACATAAAATTGATTGGATAGCCTTATAGACAAACAATATATCTCAAATATATGACCCTGTTATGATATCACATAGATGTATCAGACATGTCATCAATCAACAATTTTCTGAGAAAATTATGAATTACCCTTAGCAATTACATATTTTAAGATAAACATGAAATCTTAAGTAACTAGTGTAATCAAGAAAAAATAGATTAGTATTTCATGACAATCACTGTTTAGAGAGGTCACATTGCATTGAAGATACACAGAAAAATATTTTCATAATATATTCAAATGCCTTTCAATATGGAAATTGCCACGTTTGAATGACAAAAAAATTTATTTGAATTAAATTCTATTAATAAAAATGCTTTCAACTTGAACTGGGTTTGTCTTTACTCATTGTCTACAAGTCCATATGTTGTGTGTGGATGGAAGGGTAGTTTTATGCCATAAACATTTGTGGTATGTGAATTGACTGCCATGGAAATTGTTAAATTGAGCATTTTGGTTAAAGAAGCATGGCACACTTGATCCACATACCATACAATGGTCACAGCACGAAACAACTCCTGCATCCAATGATCACACCTAGACTCGGAGACTATGGTCAGTGTTCCCACTAACCCCTCTTTCACTTTTCTTCTCAGAAACAATGTGAAACAAATTACACACTGTAAAATATTAATGAGGCAATGAGTTAATCATACTCCACTGTTAAAGGCATAGCCATTTACTTTAGAAGTAAGAATACCTGGTTTAGTATGATAACCTTCTTCCATTGTTTGGTACTCCATAGGAAGTAGATCCATGGCAGAAGAGCATGGACTGTCTAGCATGAATAAAATTGGCAACAAAACAAATTAAAATTTCTGCTTACAATTTTTTTATATATAAAAATACTCATATTATAGTCTTGTAAGGTTGAGGGCAGCATCAGTAGTTAGTATATGTCTTGCAATCTGTCCAAATGAGTCATAAGTCAAAAGGCTTAGTTTGGAGATCAAGGCTTTTAATGTTTTGTGGGTGTTCAGAAGTCAATTTTTTTAAATTTTAGATATTGATGCTGAAACCATTTCTTAACAGTTTTAACACATAATTGATGTTCAAATTTCATCTTTAGGTGTTTAAATTTAATTTGTAAGATTGCTCAAGCCTTAATACCTTTATTAAAGTCTTCTATGCTGTTTTCTCACTTTTCTTAATTATCACAAGTAATAACCCTGCCTGTTTCAAACAGCTATAACTATGTATACAGAAGCAGGATAGAGCTTTTGTGTTTGTCGTGTTGAAAGTAGAGAAAGTAAGCTTTTCTGTGATAAGATATCTCACTACAAACAAATATCAACTTAAGACTCATTTGGACTGGTTGCAAGATATATGTTCTGTTTGATAAAAATAAGAATTGAATCAATTTTTAATAATTAAAATTTTTTAGTCATTAGCAATTAAATTAAAGATAACCTACAAAACAAATGCAGAAAAGAAAAAACAAAAGCTAAAGCAAAGAAAAATTTTATCAAAAAAAAAATTCTACATAGAGTCACATATGCTTCAATTTCATATGGTCAAATGTTTGCAGGGGTTTGAACTAGAAGGGACATTCATATTGCCATTTTATCATTCATTTGTAATGTATCTTATGAATTTTATTTCTGAATGATTAAACGTTTACTTTTGTTTCCATGGGATTGAAAATATATATATGAACAGGACTACATTGACTTCATTCAGATGTGCTATTAAAAAGTTTATACAAAACACTTACCTTCTTTTTTTTCAACTTTATTCTCCCAATCGCTGGAAGGGAGTCTGTCTTCCTCAGTTTCTAAATTAAAACATAAACAAAACAAACATAAATTTAAATAATGATTAAGAACAATTTTATTCAGAATGAAGTACACTTGTAAAACCTCCCAAGTCAAAGTATGATAGATTGCCACACAAAAATCCACAAACAGACGTGTATGACCTATGAAATCAGTTTGCTTTGTATGTGTTTTCAAGGTTAGGGTCAGGGAGGACAAGTCTAAAAGTAGTAACAGAGCAAAAAAATTAATAAGTAAATAAGAATTTTTATTATGGTAAAGTTTGAACACTCTTAATTAAAAGTTTTTGTTCATTCCCAAAAATAATTGCATTAACCACATATTTTATATCTGAGTACAATTTCATATCTAAAAGAAAGGTATTAATTATGAAAACAAATTATTAAAAAAAAATACATGATAATACCTTTAATGCCTTCCCAAAACGCAGAGTCAGAACCAAGCAAATCACATATGGTGTGGTAAAAGGGAGGCTCTGGCAACTTTGGGCCTCCTCCGGTCTTTCCTAAGTTCTTCCTAAATTGGCGGCATTCAGACTTCATGTCCTGCAAAAAAAATTTTTTAACAGAATTGTAACTCATTAAAATCTATTTTAAAAAAAATTTTTTACGACAGCAAAATAATGAAAAAATGAAGGAAATGAGGAAGGTACTAGTGGTTAAAACAAATTAAAAATATAAATGGAATTCTGATTAATACAATTTAAGTGTTGTTTAAAAAATATATAAATTCATTATAGTAATAAATCACCCTTGGAGAGCCTAAAATCAAATAAAACAGTGTTTGGTAGCGTTTCTACATACAGTATAACGGAAAAAGTCAATTTAGTTATTGTTAAAACCATTTGAAAATACTATAAAATGACACAAAAATGGTAATAGGACAAAAATACATGTACACCTGTACCATACTTTACCCTGAATTTAATTGAACACTGGTCCCCTGATCTTTCAGGGGTCAGTGGGTCTACCTTAGACACCTCAAGAGCAATGGTGTTCCAACATTGTCTTTTGTTTTGGATGGAAGCCTGTTTGAAGAAACCATAAAGAAAATTATACTCAAAATGTAAAATTTTGGCAGCTATTATGGACAAGCAGAAAACATAAAACTTTTTCAACTTGAGAAATTTTAATAAATAATCTCTGTGTATATATGCAATTATAATCTCTTGCAACACTTACAGTTGGGGAAAAATTAAAAATAGATATTTTTAATTTACAAATTACAGTCGAGTCCACTGAAGTCAATATTAAATTTGGATTAAGATGAACTAGATAATAAGTCCCTTTCATTTGTTTTTAAGTAAAGTTAGTGCTTAAGATAGGTAGATAAATGTTTCATTGTCGCCCAGAGAGTTTTAACTGTACAAGAATCATACAAACTGTGTTAAAATCACCAGTGTCATCCGCACATGCTAATAAATTCATGTTTATCATGACGCTTTAATTTGTGTAGTGTTTGAAATATCCCTGCTGTACTATGTTACTTTGAATTTATATAAAAAAAGTGGAAATAACATCAGCATATGTTAACCCAATGCCGAAAACCCAGCTCAAGTTGCCCATTTCTATTATAAACTAATGGCAATTAATCAATTTCAAAGTAATGAAAGAAACATTCAAATCTCCATCATTCAAACTTCATCATAAATTAAATGAAAAATAATTTATTACATTAGCATGCTGCTGGTGTTATATACATATATCATTTATCATAATAAATAATGGAGGCAGCCACTGCGCTATCAAATGATTGAAATATTGTAAAGGTATGAAACTAGCAGTGGAGAGAAGTAGGCTTTTTAGTGGAAATGTCTGAAATGTCTGCCCTTGGTATGACCCGAACCTTCGACTTATAGATGCTTCGGCACCCACCGCCTTGCCACTTAGAGAAACATAGCTTAAACCATGTCGCCACTACGCTCCTTAAAACACTGCTAATTTCATACCTTTACAATATTTCAATCATATCATTTATCATCCTGTCCAAATGAGTCGTAAATTAAAAGGAGATATATAGGCTTTTAAACTTTAGTGGATGTTCAGATGTAAAAAATTTTTTATGGTACATGTTGACGCTAAAATTATTTCTAAATAGTGTTCACACCTAATTGATGTACAAATTTGATTTTTAAGGTGTTTCATTTCAATTGGTATCGCTGCTGAGGCCTCAAAACCTTTAGAGTCTTCTTTACTTTAAATGCTGTTTTATCCCCATTCTCAAATTTTACAATTCCTCACCCTGCCGACTTTAAACAGCTATAACTTCATACAGAAGCATGGTAGAGCTTTTCTATTTTATGTATTTGAAAGTACAGAAAATAAGCTTTTCTGTGATGACAATATGATCTGACTACCTTCCAATTTCGACTTAAGACTCATTTGGACTGGTTTCAAGACGTAATGCTTTCTGATCATTTAAAAAAACTTTCAACTCTTACTAGGTTTTTGAGATTAGGGGCCACATATTCCTACATTCTGACTCAGATTGCATCTCAGTCAGTTAATTATGTCAACCTTGTTAGGCTGTAGACGTCAATGTCCAATGGCTAAATTCATGAGCTTTTAAAGAGTCAGATTAAACAAAAGCGATAGCTGTGGATATTACATAAGAGGATGTCTTGTTTTTTAGCGCAAAATGTTAGTAGGTATAAACGTTCAATAAATTAGTTTGAAAATGAAATATACAATATTTAAATATTATGGCAGAGTCTCTTTAAAAGCTCATTGCACTAAACAATATAATTATAATGATAATGTTATTTTTAAGAATGTTTAAATCCTAGATATATATGCATGGGTGCAAGCCCGCCGGCTATCGCTATGGCCAGACGGCATTGCCGGCTGATCACAATGCCACAAAATGGCCAGCGGACGAGTGATTAAATTGAATTTTTAATGTAACATTAATTAATACAAAACTACAAAAACGTTGCCGGCTTTGCGGTTTTTTATCGCATAGGTATTATTGTATTCGATGTTGACTGCGATTTAGCATTTATGCATGGACCATATTTTAGGAATCATCGGTGAAACCTATGGTTTTTCAGGAGACCTTGTCTGCGATGTTATGATTCTAAGTGTGTCTATAGGATCAGGAGATCAAAAGTATCATTGTGTCAACCAGGAAAAATATCAAATGAATTGAAACTAGTGCACCAAATCAATCTATTTCAGTCTCAAAATACGGCTTGATATCTTTTTTCTTTTCTCTATGCTGTGCTTATACACTTCTTTCTTACTATCTCCTCCTACCTTTCTCGTGTCTCTTTTTCCAGCTCACTTTCTCTCTCTGTTCATACCCATTAACAATTGTAGTCATATTCAGATCTTCTCCTAATCGGCATCCACAACATTACATTGACCTACTTAAGTATTGATTGTAGTCTAGATCACTGAAATAGGTTTATTTTTAACCTAGATCTGGGTTAGATCTTAAGCTTGGCTGGGTCTAAATTCTATGGCTTACATTTCGGTAATGATAGGCTAGAAAGTTGTATAATTCCAATGGACTCTATGCTTCCCTTTTATCTCTTAGGAGTCCATTGGAATTATACAACTTTCTAGCCGGAAGCATACCAGTTTGTCACAGG
>BMAT01003687.1:54482-65830 GCA_019649035.1 Elysia marginata
CACAGAGCGCAGTAAAAAATGATGGTTGGTGCTCACAATGGTTTTCCAGAGACAGGAGCGTTAGACGAGGGTGTTGTGTTAGCCCTTTGTTTGTTTTGGCCACTGAACTTTTGGCAATTAAATTGAGACATAAATACGAAATTATAGGTATTTTCCGCAGCAGCAATGTACTTGACAACCTAAAGCTACTTCAGTACGCAGACGACATACATCCATGGCTGGCACATCAAACCTCTGATTTTGCTATTGGAAAAATAGCCATATCAGAAGTTTAATGTGCCTGCCATCGATATAACACTTCCGCTAAAAGCCAAAACCGATCTTAGACCTACATTGCGAGAAATAGAATCCTTTACCAAGATATCAGGAGTAACACTAAACAGGAAAAAATCAGTAGTAAGACCGATTGCAAGGAAAGGGAGAGGGTATCTTGTGGATAAGTGTGGAAGACAACATACAAATACTAGGAACCTACTTTAGTGCCAAACAAAAAAGCCTAAATGATCCCGAATAATTGGATCACAAGATAACAGATATGAAGAAGCTCAATACGCGATGGTCTAAACAAAACTACTCACTTGGCGGAAAAATTATAATAGCCAAAACATTCCTACTATCAAAAAAATACTTTATTAATTTTTTTTAAAATCTTCTCTCCTTGTTGAGACTGCCCTGATAAATCTTGTTGTGACATGACAAACATGGAGTATCATTCCCTGATCATAAACCACTTTGGTATGAGTTAAATCTGCTTTTCTAAATATTTTTTTTTCTTAACTTGCAGAAATCCATATTCATTTGCATTAGCAAACAATTTTTCAAAAATTTAAAAGATTTTAATGCTAACCCTGGTCTGAACGGCATCGACAAGATCTTGAGGTGAGCTCAGGTCTAAACTCGAGTTTAGATCAATGGCGACTTCATCCTCGTGTTTCTTGTCCTGGAAAACCTGTTTGAACCAAAACATAAAAATTAACAAGTATCTTGTACATACAAATAAAGCAAATTAAAATTTGGTCTTTCAAAGCTTTAAGTTTAAGCAAGAGAAGCTTTGAGCTGATAAACTTAACACAACAATATTTTACAATGTTTAAAGTTTTATATAATTTACTTGTAAAATGCCTGCAATTTTTCTAGTTTAACTTAAGAATATAAGAGAGACTGGGCTGAGAAAAGTTGTCTTCCTTTATTTTTTCTCCTCATACATTGCAGGTCTAGATCTATCAATTTTTCATTCTTTTTTTCCAACAGTTACCTTCTCTAAGTATAATTTTGTCTTTGTCTCTCCCCCCGCCCCCTTCCCTTACTGACAAAAAAAATTTGACGACCACTTATTCTAGCAGCAAATGGTTTTCATGAGCAAAACAGAATCCTATCAAAGTGAACCTAGTACCTGGAGCTGGATGGACAAGTCTTCGTCTGTGTCTTCTCGTTGTAGAAACGCCAGGACATCAAGCAAAGTCAAGCCTGAGAGTATTAAAGGAAAATGAAAAGTTTTTTGAGATATTCTGCACAGTTTGGTAGAGCACTTAAGTTATCAAGCAAATAAACAGGTACTACAGAGTCCAGGAAGGGAAATCAGTAGATGATAATATGGGTGAAACAAGGAGTAAATAGAAGACTGAAGAAGTTGACACGTATCTGGTCTCACCTTTCAAGGTTAAGCTTTGATATGCCTCACAAAAAATTGTATTGTCATAGCCCACCGTTCTCACTCTATCAAATTTCACTTCTATCGTAACATTTTTGGGGTTTTCTTTTTCCTATTGTATACTTCCACTACTGCTCAAGAATATCAATTGAACTTGCTACTTTTGATGCTATCCACCTTTTCTTGCAAGGACCATAAGGAAAAAGGTTCAAGAGTAATGTTCCTATGGTTTTCAGTGGCAGGACAGCTGATACTCTTGAGTCTGTTTTGTGTGAGGGTTTATATCTCAACATAAGAGCTGGCATTGCAAATGATTTTTTTTTAAAAGTTACTCTATAGCTGTTGCAATATTATTTTTATCATTTAACTTTAAGCATTTTTTAACTCTTTGAACTACTCCTGGACAGAACTCATATAATATACCTAAGATTCTATGATAAGAAAACTCTCTATCCCAACTAATGTCGCTTTATATTTCAATACAAACTTGCCTATGAATTCACTGCGGATGCGACACCGTGCCTGTTGCTCAGGCGTGCTACAGATGATGCTGTTGATCAAAGTCAGCACGGCAGTCTTGTGCGGGACGGTTTCCGCAAGCTTTAATTCATTGACAATAAAACTAAACCTGTGGTACATGTGTATGTCCCTCTGTAACGACAAAAAGAAAGTAGGAGGATAAATACTGTTTTGTCTGCTTACAATTAGAGTGAAAATTTCAGCTTGCAAGGAAAAAAAAAACACTTAGAGAAATATAACTTAAGGTATGATTTTTCTACTGTAACTTTATTCATACTAAAAAGGTATTCAGATTACAAAGCTATAGATGCACAGCCGGGTCCAGAAAACTCAATAATGGATAATTCCAATAATTCTTCAATTTGAACCATGTTTACATTTACTTCTCTTATTTGTCCTATATAAAAAATACAAATATGTCAGAATACCGATAATTTGAAATTAAACTTTGTTCCCATGAGATTTGCAAGAAGATAGATTTTATTCATCCCACACAAAATTCATTTTCACAGATGCACATCACATATACATATTAAAGAGAAAAAAAAATAGGAACACTTTTAAAAAAATATTTACAAATACACACAAGCACACATTACCCTCTCTCTTCCATTAAATAAATTAATTCTGTGCATAAAGACAAGCTACATAGAATATATGCCTGTACTCTATTAGGTGATTGAGGCTATCGCAAGGACTGCAAGAAAAAAAAAAAAGCAAAAGTAGTACAGTATTGATTTTGATTTGTAATCTGCCCACTTAAAAGGTACAAGTTGATGATGTCAGAAGTGAAGATGTGTCTCTTTTTATTTTTTTAGGGCGAATAACCTTTCCATATAACTTCAAAAAATAATGTGACTATGCAAATGATGACTTTTATTTTTAATGATGTTGAAAGATTTCCCCTTACTTAAATTTATATAAAGCTGATATATGAACATATTCTCTGTTTGATCTATTTTAGTAACTTTCTTGATAAGTCTATTTTGGCTTTGTTTATAACCCAACATCTCTGCAGTTTCCACTCCTGGCTTCTACAAGACTCTTGTGTTCTAATTTATTAAACAGATTGACAATAGTCTTGCCAATGTTGAAATAAATGTACTTTACTTTTTCATGTACATTAGTTTGTTCACGTTGTAGACTTTTAAAGTATGTTTAGGCCAATCTAATTTTAAGTCTATGTGCGCGCCAAGGTACGCGTAAGTAAAAACAACATTCTCATTGCCAATTGCAACATGTTAATTGATATATTGTTCTTCAAGCTTTTTTTTTTACATTGAGGCAGAATTAGTTTCATTAGCACCAATAGACAAATTGAGAAAAAGTTGTAAAGCATTTTTCCTCATTATCATTTGAGATTGCCCCATGAATTGATGTGTTGTCAGTAAACTTTATAGTTGGCCCATCAGAAATTTGACTTTTGCATTCATTTGCATCTCATGTCAAGACTGCATACATTGATAAAAGGAATAAATTTAAAATGAGAGCAGTGCAATCTTAAAACCATATTGTGAACTGGCAGCTCTTATTGGGGACTTACTTTGTGCTCCTCCATAGCCTCTAGCAAGCTTTTGTAAGCATGATGACTGTAGAGACACACCACTGACATGATTTCAATAACATGCTTTCGAGGCAGTGTGTTTGCCAAATCAACTCCTGAAAAGAAGATGATTTTAGTTTTAATAGTTATAAGTCAATTTTTCCATCAAATAAAAGTGTTGGTTAAACTACATGTAATTCTAAAAATTTCAAACAAAAATTAATGAAGGGGGGGGGTTCAAAATTGATTTTTCTAAAACATGCACTCATTTAACCTATAATATTTTAATAACTTAAAATTTTGAACAAAATTAACTGAAGGTTGCTAAATTAATTTCAGTTTATCTTGGCAGTTTTCGTCGAGCGTCTTAAATCAAACCACATCTTTTTCCGTGCATACTCATATCTTATTTTACAACCTTATAGAAGAATGACATTCAAAACAATGGACTTTACTGTTAAATCACTGTTAGCCTTAGCTAGTAAATTTATAAATTTAAAGCGCCATCGCTGTTTTCTATACTAGAGAGCAAATGTTTTCTGCTCAGATGATGAATGAAAAAAAATAGAAAAAAAAATTCCACCTTGGTTTCCAAAGATTAATTGTTGAAGGATGACTCAGAGAGAATGAGAGACAGACAGAGTATTCAATACTTATGACTGAACTGTGAACAGACAACAAAGCTATTATTATTGCTTCTAGAAGTGTAGAATATTAATTCCAAAAGCTTCAGATCATTGAAGAAAGCACTACAACAGTACAAGACGCATGGACAATACAAAATTTAAACTCTTCAATGTTGATTTGAATTGAAAACTGGAACAAACCAATGATCTTTATACAAAACCAATAATCTTTATACAAAACCAATAATCTTTATACTTCCATGCATTTTTTTTTTATCTCCCTAGCATAATTACCTTACTCACTTTACTCTCAGGGTTTAATTATAACACAAACCTTTTAGAAGCTTTCTCAGACCTCCTGGACTGGCCACCAATGCATCCAAGCCAACAGGCGAGTTTAATACAGCCCGGATACAGGACAAGCAATCGATTTGTAGAATAGCATCGGAAAAGCCAGAAAATTTTGGCCCCACCATGTGACAAAGAGAATCGAGTAAGCTCTCAAGACCGCCCAACGCAACAAATTCCTGCAAGTTAAAATTGGAGAAAATTTTTTTTTACGGTATTTTAAATATTTAGATCTAATGAAACGAACTATTCTCATGAAAAAATACTTCAAAGATATCTAATGATTGGAGAAGAGCAGGAACATCATAACTTAGACTTCTTTCCAATTATACTTTAAAGTCATAAAGAAACATCGTTGAAATTCATCACTTCAAGGAAGTAGTGTGTGTAGGAGCGCTAGCTAACTGTGCATGTATGTGGTTACAATGAGCAAACCTGTGTGTAGGACTAGGAGTCCTAGCTAACTGTGCGTGTGTGGTTACAATGAGCAAGCCTGTGTGTAAGAGCGCTAGCTAACTGTGCGTTTGTGTGGTTACAATGATAGGCCTGTGTGTAGGAGCCCAGGCCTGTGTGTAGGAGCCCTGACCTGACTGTGCATGTGTGTGGTTACAATGAGCAGGCCTGTGTGTAGGAGCCCTAGCTAACTGCTAACTGTGTGTGTGTGTGTGCGTGTATGATTACAGTGTGCAGGGCTTTGTGTAGAAACCTTTAAGTGACTTTAAAAAATTTTTTTAGCAGTCTCAGAGTATGAAACTGAAAAATTGCCTTCAGCTCGGAATGGGATTTGGCGACTTTAGCTGGGTTTTTGGCAGTGGATATTTCATAACAACTAGAGTTAAACTCTTGTTATAAATAGATTTTACAACTGCATTACCTTCAGCCAAGCCTCTGAACTTTTCTCCAGACGATTCTTTAAGGCAAAGTAAACTTGAACTGATGGTGAGTGAGAATAAAGCACACATGTCTGTGGGCTGCAGTCATCCAAGTGGTGCTCCATCTCTTGAGAAGACACGGTGACATCCTGATCAACACCAGACGCCATAAAAAAGCGCTTCATGGTTTTCTCTTTTATTGTTCAGACATCGAATGCACTAAAGACTGTGAATTCCAATATTCAAACTGCTGAAACTGAAAAGATCAAAGAGTTTAGACTTCCAGCAATAGTTATAATTTTTTAAAATACTAATAAAATGCCCGTGATTTTGAGGGTTAAAGTATTATGAATAACATAAAGCGTCTATAACATTTTAAAAAGTCGCTGTTGATGCAATCTTCGACTTTACTTGGACCAAGGTATGAGATGATCTTTTCTAAATTAATTTTGAAAAAATTCTGCACCAGAGTGCTACCTAAGTTTGATAAATCTGTCAGAAAAATTATTTTTCGATTACAAAAAAAAAAAGAATCTCGTTCTCTTATCTGCATCAATTTTAACAATAAAGTACATTTTTGATGATATGAAGACTGAAGAGCCATGGAGGGTAACTGTTTCAACAAGTTGTTTCGTGGAATCCATTTCAGAAATCCTCAAGCCCTTGGCTTATCTATTATTTATTGATATAAAATTGAGATCACAAGGTTTAGATCAATTAATTAAATTTTCACACACTGTGACCACTTGTACTTTAGCTGTAATAGAATGAAAAAATTATGAATTAAACTTTAAAGAAAACATAATTAATAAGCCTATATAAGGCAGCAATGCTGACATGGTTTTTGTGGTGATGATCACGATTAAGAGGATGTAGAAAATTCCATACATCCTGCACTCAGTTATGGGTAAGATCGAAATCTATACCCAAGGCTCTGCGCAAGAAATTGACGCCTACGAATTAGAGCTGATCAGAGTGTTATTAACACTAGTTAGGATATTTTGATCTGCTTTTTACTTTTAGAACAAGAAAAATCTAAGCTCTAGATCCTTTTTCAATTTATACAGAGATGTTGGACCTGATTAAATGTATCTAAACTTGGCATAGCTTTCTTAACTATTTTTTTTGTTCACACACATCAAAATTTTTATCTGCATAATTTGTCCAGTAAAGGCTTCCAAAACTTTAAATCTTAAAGGTTTTCAAAAGCAAATTATTTAGTTCAGCAAATGAACAAAAAAATCATGTAATTTTGGTCTAAAATGATTAAAAAACATTTTTATAGACCTATATCTAGCATTTATTTCATATCACATGGAAAAAAATTTAAAGGCCACCCTTTAACAACATTGCCAGTTGTTCTCAATGAGGACCTGTCGTGTTTGCTAGACAGCCAACTACATCTATCAAGTCTAGAAGATCTTGAACACCTGAGATCCATTGCCCGGAACAGACAGAGCTGGGGAAAACTGGCGACGAGGATCCTAGAAGCAGCCGAGGCGTCACTGTCGAATGACTGAGAAGTGGAAGGCCCTAAGTCAAGAGTAAGTCATATCTAGCATTTTAAAACTTGTCAATATTTTATTTTTCCATTTGCACAAAGTTATGATAAATGTAGATTCTAGATACGGTACCAACTTCATGCACAGAACCATCGAAATGACAATTTCAGAGAACATGTAATTATGCATAACTCAGTCCAATTTAAAATCATATAAACTAATCTAGAAAAAGTGCAATTTAACCTTGACTATCAACCAACGGGGATGAGGGGGAAGGAGGGGTGCCAACTTTATGCCATAGAGTGAGCCGACACACATGATCTTTGGTTTACTCAGTACTGGCCCCACTTTTCTCTCAGCTCATGTATGGCTCCCAGAAGCTGCCAACGCCTGACAGCGGCTGTCCCCTGGTAACCCTACTTAGAGGAGGGGCTAAACTATGTGAGCAAATCACCGCCATATGGGTAACGGTTTGTCTGCCTTTAACTACCGGGATCGTTACCTGCCGGGTTTGCGGACGAGTGGAGTGGGCTAGGCCGAACTGCTAACGTCAGACTTGCTGACAAACTCTTTCTGTTTTTTACAGACAGAAGTCTTATAAGCAGGGGGCTGATGTAGCAAGAGAGCGACCAAAGAGACTTCAGTAACATTTTTTTTTTGTTATAAAGTTGTAGGCAGATATTGAGATAATCTTTATTTTCTTGAGACAATGGCTAGGAAAACCGCATAGTATGTTCACTGCGCCTCAAGAAAGGATTTGCAAACTAATTGTTGAACTATTGCTAAAAACAGTATGATGGAAGACAATTTTTCAAGAAGACATTATATAAATACTTCTGCACTCTTTGAGGCCCCCAGGAAGGAACAGAACTCAATATTTACTGGAGAGGGAGGATCCATAGAAGCTGGAAGCAACTATGATGACAGTATTGCACCTGACGGCAGTTGTGATTCAAGGCCAACCTGTTGAGCTTCCAAAGTTGATAAAACGAGAAAAAAGGCAATGGTAAAGAATAGTATGAGAGTGGGGACATGGAATGTACAGACAATGAAGGAGATGGAAAGTTAACACTATTACTAGTCAAGGAGTAAGATAGGAACAAAATGAATATCACAGGCTTGTGTGAAGTAAGATGGGAAGGAGAAGGAAGCTTTCATGTGAGAGAGCATACAGTTGTATACAGTGGAAACGAAAAGGACCGTTCAAACGGAGTGGCAGTAGTTTCCAAAGACAAACAAGATTCTGCTGCCATAAAAAGTTCTAAAGCTGTCAATAACCGCATCCTGATTGTCAAGATTAACACAAAACATGGAATGCTCAACATCATTCAGGTATGCCCCTACTTCTGCTTGTACAGATGAAATCAAAGAGTTGAATAACAACTAACAAGTATTTTTAAAGGATAAGATTCCACAAAAAGAAATCTGCATCATCATGGGTGACCTTAATGCCAAAAAAGGCCCTAGGCGAAGGTGAAGACAAAAAATGTGGCATTGGCCCTAGGATTGGAAAAAGAAATGAACGAGGAGACATGGTTGCCACCTTCTGTCAAACCAACAACATGATCATCACAAACACTCTCTTCAAACACTAGTACAACAGAAAAAGTCATAATTATATTTCCAATATTAAATTTTGTTTTGGACCAGCCCATAACAGCAAAGTTAAGTCTGATTCCTCACATGCCCGATGGATCCATACTAAGAACTCAATAGAGGTAAATCATTGGAACCTCCATGCACCAGTTTGTTTACATTTAGACTGACAGGCTTGTTGATGTAGATAAGATAGTCTAGATCTAGGCCCAGACCTGATTATTTTGTCCATAGATTAGATCACTAAATTTTCTAGATCTAATCTAGAATCTACATTCTAATAGCAGAATGATCACGTCCTTAAATCTACTCTTGTTCAACCTGTTTGTGGTCATCAAACATTGATCTGGCCTCGATCAAACTGACAATTATAGCCTTGATACTAAGTCTAAGAGAATCGGTTTACTTGTCTCACCTGGCCGCCTTCTGGACTTCGACGCAGGTGTTTTGAAAGTCAGCCAGCCGTGCGTGTGCAACGATTGCCAACAACCTGTGTAAGTTGCTTTTGCTTTGAAATACCCGCTGTCAACTCAACTGAGGTCAATGATGAGTCACCGGTCAAGGGCCAAAGGTCAAGGTAAAAATATCGTGCATTGAGATTTAAGAAGTGCCTACGTGACGTAGATGAAGAGAATCTTAGCAAGGTCACGTGTATCTTGGCAAACCATCAATCTCTTCTGTCGTGGCAGATTATGCAGACTTTGCTTTTTAACAAAGCCCATCTATGGGCACTATAAGAAAAAACAACTATGAAACGTTGGTGACGACTATTTTTGTGTACACTATTGGATGTGTTTATTGTCATTGGTACGGTAACATGTATCAAAGTTTAAAAAAAACCAGAAATATGGATTTTAGTCTTCCACCCCCGAAGGCAGTCTCAAGACTTTGTATATTTCTCTCAGCCGGCCAATATATACTTAAGCAAATTCAACTTATATTTCAGAGCATTACAGCACGGCTTCCTATTAGGCGCTAAAATACTAACATTCTACAAATATCAAGCACTGCTTAGAACCAGTACCCATTTTACAGGTGGGTGAACTGAGGAAAGTGTGGATAAATTGCTATCCTGAGCTGCTATAATGTGCCTTATCGTTGGGAATCAAACTTACCGCAGTCTGACGCGCTAACCACTGATATACTCTGCTGGGCCGTCTATTCAAAACGTTCTTGAGATCGAGAATAAACTGATACAGGATGCAAGATATAGATCATAAATATAGTTTAATACCTGGTCTTGTAATGTAATGAAAAAACTATTCCAACAGCTCTCTCTCTCTTTCTCTTTCTCCCCCCCCCCTCTTTCTTTGTCGCCAATGCCAGTGAGCCATTAGCATGCGGCACAGTGTAGGGTTCTAAAAGCGACGCAGGGACTGGGGGGGGGGGGTTCAAATCGGCGACCCTGCAGTATATCCTACTCAGTACACAAGCGCGTAAGAATTACAAAGATCATACGGTCTGAATGACTTGTATGATCTATTCAAATCTTTAGGCATACCCGGTACTGATCGTATGATCTATAAGATTTTAAGATCTAGTGTACTTAACCTCATTACTGAAACAAATATTTAAGATGTGCAAAATAATCATGACTCTGACATTTACTCCAGCTTTTCCCATTTTTCCTCATCCATCGAAGATACATGTATAAAGGCCTGTGTTTCTTTAATTGTGACTTTTCCCGATAAACGTAAAACACATATCATATTCCTTCAAGATTCAACTTTAGATGCGTTCTTGAGAGATACCCACTTTGGAAAATAGCAGTTCAGCAGAAGAACTGATAATGCACTGGGCACAGGATATTTCAAAAAGAAGATGAAAGCAGACTGCCCCATGGATTTTTACAAACACATATACAGGGTCACTGCAAATTAACTCCAAAGAGAGTATGGAAGAGCAGCTGCAATATGAAATTGGCAACTCGGAGACTCGGACACTTGGATATCTGCATACAGGAATGAACATCTTCGAACAACCGACAAGGCCTATTCTTTATAGTTTTTGACTACCCAAGCAAAAAATAAATAAGAATGTCCACAAATATATGAATAGATCAGTTTGTCAATCTAGCCACATGCTGTTATAACTGCCCTTTCTTCACTTTTCTTGCTTTCAATTTCTTTAGCTTTTCTATTACTCACTCATGTTTAAATCTACAGTTTACAATCAAGAACAGTCGATCTGGCCTAGTGGTCGTAAAAGGAAAAAAAAAAACCAAGCTGTCGACACTGTAGCGAACACAAACGCCTTCTAATAAGTTTCATCATAAACATTAAACAATCATGGCGCCCAAGGCAAAGAAACAGCAGAATGAAAACCTCAAACAAGAACAAATACTTCAAGCTGTAATTATAGCAGACACTTTCAATGTGCGTTTTGGTCCAGTCACACTGAAAAAACCTCGGGTGAGATTATTTTATCAATCGTTGAGATTTAATCCTGGAGTCAAACTCTAGATCTAGATATAGATCTAGAATCTTGCTGCAGCCAGCGGACGTCTGGATTGCATGCTTGCACCTCTAATTTTTTATAGATGATGTCATGGCTTTGCAACTTGTTGGGATCTAGATAGACCCAATGGGTCTTAAGTCTGTGTGGGGTTTTAATTGGGCATGTCATGTTCTGCTAGTACTACTTACATATGGCGGATTCCATGAATGTGGACCTTTGAGGAGGTCTGAATTT
>BMAT01003687.1:65957-76387 GCA_019649035.1 Elysia marginata
AAATTAATTTCAAAGTGGCGCGTCGGTATGGAAGTCTTTCCTTTAATTGGGCATGTCATGTTCTGCTAGTACTACTTACATATCTATACTAGGCCCATGCGAATGTTAATGGAGCCGAAACCTAAAATTCAGGCTAATATAGTCAAAGGTGTCTGATAACATCAGATAAGTGTATTGTGTCAATGGCTTAAACTTGCAATTGACCCATTGCTGTTAAAATGGTATACATAGCATTGTGCCTTCATATCGTCAATCTTGCCATCCTCCCATTGCCATCGGGCCAATGCCTGGATTATCATATAGCAATCCGACCAGGCAGCCTCGCTGGCTTGGACCAGCATGCATCATATTCGCTGTAAACTGACACTCAGTACAGTCAAACCTGCCCAAGGCGACCATTGAACTTGAAGATCAAGAATGATTGTGTTAGTACAATGGAGTATGGACAGGGGTCACGATGGGCATCATGCATGTAAACTTATAGAAATGGAGAATCAGAATGGGAATGGGGCATGGCAAATGGTGGCTGATTGGTTGGTGGTTCTTGTTTGTACTGTAAGGGAGTCATCTAGAAAAGTGGTCACTAATAGGTGGCCAAAGGTGGTCAGCTAGGCAGGTTTGACAGTACAGTTGTGACATTATGGTGCACTTGTCCTAAATCTTTCGAAATGCCTACTTCACGGGCAGTTTCCTTTTGTTTGACCCTTTCATTTGCTCTAATCATGAAGTCAACTTTCTCTCAATGAGCCGTGTCCAAAACTCCAATGCAGATAGGTACCCACCTGAGCGCTGTCGATCACATAGAATTGTCTCTCTGGGGCCTTCCCCTTTAAAAATTCTCACTCATTTGCAAACTGCACAGTCTGAAATGCACATTTCACCATAAACGGTCTTTAATCTTGCATGAATGTTTGTAGCAGAACATCCCTCAGCTGCCAAAAACTTGATAACATTAACAGAGGTCTTTGGAAGTTGCCATTGTCTCATAAACATGGCTACCCCAAACAAGCTGCGCGTCATAACATTATGACTACAAATGACGTCACACAAACTTGTTGTTCTAGTTAAGCCTAGAAAAATAGTTTGAGAGTATATATGCTATGACGGTGCCATCCCGTCTCCGAGATGGGCTGCGCCATCTTGGTCTGTCCAGGGCCGTCTCACACACTTCACACATTTTCATCTGGGACGTCTCTTGGATGTTGCCCAGCCAGGTCTGCCTTCTTCGCCCTCTGCCATGCCTTCCATCAATCTTTCCCTCCAGGATTATTTTCTGAATGCTATCATGTCTTCTCAAATGACCATAATATTTCATTTTTCTTCTTTGAATGGTCAACAAGAGTTCAGGCCTTTGCAATCCAACACTTTCCTGGACTTTTTTATTTGTTACTTTCTCCTTCCACGATATTCTCTGCATTCTTCTTTAGATCCACATTTCCATGGCCTCTATTCTCTTTTCTGTCTTTTCTGAGAGTATATATATGTATGAAATTCTAGGCCAATGTGATGAAAATTGACTGAGTTATTAGCAAATAAAACTTAATTATCAGCCTGCTCTCGTAACTCAAAAACTAATAGTAATAAATATTTCTTTTTTCAAGAAAGTTTGCCATGTGTTATGTGTATAAAATCTAGTGATAACCCTTTTTACTTAATCTTAAATTCACTTCAAAGTCAAACCAAAACCCGTCCACTGTTCCAGGCTTTACTACCGCTAGTGAATGTGCCTCTGATTGATTACACTTTAGAGGCACTTGCAGCTTCCAAGGTTCAAGAAGTCTTTGTATTTTGCTGTCATTTAGGAGAACAGATTAGAGAATACATCAGGTGAGCTCAAACTTTCTTATATGCAGTAAAAACCTCATAATTTTAATCTTGTGTATGAAAGGAAAACTTGGAATTAAGAGGGATCAAATTAAACTCAAAGTATCAGTTTATTTACTGAGCCACTTTTCAGTTCTATAGCACCTTCTTCTCTTACCCAATGTTGCGTATGCAAAAACAAACTTCAGTTCATGTGTCATAGACATCTCTGTTTTAGTTCTGGGATACAACTTTTTGCAGTGAGTTTAATGTAAAACTTTCATGCTTTAGAGCATAAAGACTTTCTCTTGGCATCAATATTAACTTCAAATTAAGAGAATTGAAGTTTATCATGGGCTTTCAACTATAATTTCATGTCTAAGTAACAAAACTAAAGAGGAAAAAGAAACCTTAATACTTCAAATTATGAGAAATTCAGATTATCAGACTTCAATTTTGGAGGTTTCTACTGAAATAGTTTTGTAATTTTATCAGAAGTGAGAAATATCGTTGGTTGTTGTTGTTTTTTTTTTGACACACAGTTCAGTGCTTCCTATGAGTATTTATGAGCCATTATAATATATGTAACACCGTCACTGTATGTTCTGAAATATGTTGCTCGGTTGTACAATATATTTGATTCAGGAGTCCATCTTGTCAATTTTAGTATTAGTTCACTCTTCATTTTCATTTTAAATAATTTTTTTTCTTAATGAATTACATTAATCTTTTTCTTTATATGATAGTACTGAGCATACAATGTACTCTGTGCATTTTTTTTTTTTTTGATGCAAGGTTTAACTGTCCAAGAATTTTAAATTTAGGTCTGTGTATGCTAAGGCTTTGCGTTAACCAAGTATAATGGTATGATTAAAATACTGAATGTTAATTTTTTTCCCTTACTTTAGTATGAACAATGAGACTTTCTTGTAAGTGTTTACCAGTACCTGATGTTTAAGGGACAGGAAATATTTCAGTGGAGTCCTGTTAAGATAAATCCCTCTTGTTTTGTCCAAGGTTTACATTAAGCGGTAACACAATGAAGAAAAAAATCAAAAGGGACCAAGAGACTAGTTTATATTAACCCAACATTTATCAGGCCAGATCTCTAGTCTCCTGAAACTTAACTGGAATAAAGGCAGATTAACTAAACTTTAATAAAGGCAGATTAACTAAACTTGAGTTAAGGCAGATGTATGTCTGCCAACCAATCTAAAGAGTCGAATGTGGTAATTTTCACACTATTAAAAAAAAAAGCATTTTTCTAAGCTTCCAAATGTTTGCATGAAACTTTTATAACTTGATATTAACAATTCATGTTGATTCAAATATTGACTAAAAGAGGAATCAGTCTTCAATTAAAAAGCTTTTTCCTTCAATTTTAATTTTCTACATCTAACTCATTTGGACTTGCCACAAGACAGATATTCTTTGCTGTGTATCCAAGTTAGGTATGAACTGTTGACGTTTTGAGTGTTTGGAATGATGGCTCTATTATTTCCTGTAATTTTTAATCTTACTATAGAATTAATAGATGCATTTTAAATGTTTGAGGTAAAATGCATGTTTCCCTCTTTAATGTTCTCAATAGAAAATCAAAATGGCAAGACGGAAGATCATCCTCCATGAGAGTTGTGACGTTGTTGTCGGATTCCTGTATCTCGGTGGGGGATGCCCTGCGCGAGATAGACGCCAAGTCTTTGATTCGCAATGACTTTCTTCTCATCATAGGAAACTTGGTGGCCAATGTAGATCTTAGCCTTGTGGTGGAAGAACACAAGTGAGATGGTTTTGTAGATTTTCAAATTTACAAGTCTTTGACAGTTTTAATTACATTTCTCTACAAATCTGTATTAGTCTTGTCTTGTTGGTAGGCCATATTACTTGTGTTTTTAGATGAACATTAAAAAACTTTAAGTAAAGGCCCTTAGTAAAGTTAATAATTGATGAGATTTGTATTACATTTTTTTTAGTTTTAGTTAATGGCACATCTCTTCTAAATTAAAAGATGAAATATTTTTTTAGTAAGCAGCTGATAAAGATTTAAAAAAATTAATGATTTGTGTAGACATAGGGTAAACTATGTAGAATTAGATAAGTTCTGTCATCAGGATGAAATAAACTTCTAAAAAAATTTAAAAGAAATAATTTTTGTCTGAAATTCTTTAGGCAAACACTGCATATTTTTCACGAAAGAAGGGGATGTTTTCAAGAGCTAGAAGCTCAGATTGATAAATGACCGAACTGTTTCAATTTTGCTGCAGGCAGCGGACTCAGGGCAAAGACAAATCATCGATGATGACGTTACTATTCAAGACTGCCCAACCGGGTCACAGAGCTCGTTGTCGAGAAGACGAGATGTTCCTTCTCGAGGAAGGCATCACCAAGCGGCTGTTATACTTTCAAAAGTCACCAGACCAAAGAAAATTTCCTATTCCCAAAGTTAGTTGATGTAACCTATTCAAGTCCCACAGCTTCAGATAATTATATAGACTTGCTGGTAGACAAATGAGTTTATGCGGTTAATCTTCTCCTTTGACTTTGCTGAACCATTTTTGTCTTGAATAAAAATGAATTGAATAATCACACGTCAGACATCCCCCTTACAGAGAAGGATTCGTATTCCTGACAAATATTTTAATAATATTGTTTGTTTATGCCTTTAAAAGCATTTCTAAGGAGAGGGAAGAAAGTTTTTGGATTTATATACACCTTATCCTCTTGGACTTTTGTATAACAAACTGAGATGAAAGATGAAGACTGAACCAGCGTATCTGGAACAGAGCAAAAAAAAAGGAAAAGAAACTTTTTTAATTTGCTTCAACCAAAGTACATTTTATGTTTGTGGACTTATTTCTAAGATTCCTAGCTTGCTTCGGAGTCAGTTTTGCAAGTCAAATAGTTTAACAACAGCTTACAACAAATTGTCCCCAATAAATATTTTATAACTCCTAGAAAAATTTTGTTTGTAAAATTTATTATTTATTGATATTCACACCAATTAGATTTTTATTTCTGAAATTTAATTTTTATTGTTAAGAGTAAGTTTTGTTTGTGAAATAAATGTAATTTTGATGAAATGCTAAGCAGAATCTATATTGTATTTGTTTCTTCACAGGACATTCTACTTGACCATGAAGATGTCATTGTTCATAACGACCTCATGGACTGCCATGTTTGTGTCTGTTCCCCCATCGTCCCCACTCTCTTTACAGACAATTTTGACTATCAGACGGTGGACAGTTTTGTTAAGGGTATTCTTATCAACGAAGAGGTAAATTTTTTATGCCATATGTTGTCTAGCAGACTCTACATTTGGTCTTGATTTCACCTATATTTTCAAAAGAGAGTTTGATATTCCATGAGAAAAGCAGTGGATAGATCTATTATTAAAAGTAAAATAAATTTATTAAGCCTTTTTTTTTCATTTCAAAACATAAAGCATTTTGAACTATTCCAAAGCACTAAAATGTTACCTATTTACTTGTTTAGAAACAACACACTGGGACGCGTTTCTCAGTGTAGACACAACAATAAAACAGTTTACAGACAGTGTATGTTCATACATAAAATTTTGTGAAGAACTTTGCTTCAGGGATGCAAGCTTTCCGATTTACGCAGGAATTCCGATTTTTTAGCAGTTTTCTTTAACTAAAAAGCAGGAAAACTTGAAAAAATTATGATTTAAATGTTAAAGAAAACGTCCCACTTTAAGAGTCTTAGAAAACCAAACACTTCTACATAGTTGTATAGATGTGTGGGCACTTGTGCAGAGTTGTATCTATTTCTTTGAATTTGTCCATCAAATGTTCTATAAGGAACCTACAGAGTGTAAAAATTTTCCTGCTTTATGAGCATGGGCCGCTTGCATCCCTGTTTGCTTACCAACAAAACAAATAAAAAGATACGCTAACAGCAAAGTGTGTTTTAACAATGAAGTGAGACAAAAAATTAAAGAAAAGGACATAGCATACAGAAATAAAAACAACGATCCAGAGACCTATCGAACAACGAAACTTGAACTCAGAAAGTGCATCAGAACAAGCAAGAAAATCCAATGAGACAAACTTGAAGCCGCCTTTAGTGTGAAGACTCAAAAAAAGCTGTGGGCTCAAATGAACTTAATTACTCGATAAAAGAAAGAGTGTCAGTCAGTGACAGCGAAGACTCAAGCCTCCCAGGTAAGCTCAACGAGTTCTATGCACAGTTCGACTGGGAAAATACCTCCACCCCAGTCCCACTCCCATGTGACAATCATTACCCACCTTTTCTCATCACAGAGTAGGAAACAAGGCGCGCTCTGACAAGGCTGCAGGACCGGATAACATTCAACCCCGGCTGCTCAAGACATGTAGCAACCAGCTGGCACCAATCTTCACCCTTTTTTTTCTATTGGTCTCTCTTTCCATCAACCATACTGTTGTGTTTCAAACAGTCAACAATCGTACCGGTGCTGAAGAAACACTGAATGACTACAGACCGGTGGCTTTAACATCAGTGATAATGAAATGCTTTGAGAAATTTGTACTTTCCTTCCTCAACTCCCTATTACTGCCAAATTTCAATGTTTTTCAATTGACTTACAGGATAAATAGGTCTATTGGCTATGCTATTGCTATTAATACTCACGGAATACTGACCCATTAAGAGAGGGAAAAATCATATGCCAGGATTCTGTTTATAGTTTATAGTTCTGCTTTTAGCACTATCGTTCCTGAAAAATTATATACTAAACTAGTTCAAGATTTACAATTTTCTATCAGCATCTGTAACTGGGTACTCGACTTTTTACTTAACGGCCCGCAAGTTTTCAGAATTGGCAATATTTTATCGTCTGTAATTTTTCTTAATACAGGCACACCTCAAGGCTGTCCGTTATCTCCCAAGCTATACTCAATTTTTACTTATGACTGTAAAGCAGAATTCCCCTGGTGTCTTCTAATTAAATTGCAGATGACACCACTGTAACGGGATTGGTCGATCACATCAATGAAAATAATTTTCTAAGACAGATTGAATCAACCGTTCCATGGTGTAGAGAAAATAGTTTAAAACTAAATAAGTCAAAAACTAAAGAACTGGTCATTGACTTTCAAAGGGGCAAGGAGGCACCACCCCCATTGGTTATAGCAGGTACACAGTTGAACGAGTTGATTCATTCAAATTCCTTGGCACCATTCTGTCTAGCACATTAAGCTGGGAATTAAATAGCAATAAAGCCAGGCAGTGCATGTAGTTTTTAAGAAAACTGAGGTCTTTTAAGGTCAATAACGTGATACTGATTAACTTTAGCCATTGGCCATTGTGGAGAGCATCTTAACCCAATCGAGTATTTTTTGGTTTGATAGAACAGCAAATAAAGGACATTAAAAGACTGAACTCAATTGAATCTGCCATCTCCTGAAAGTTTATAGGAAGAAAGAATGTCAGTCAGAACAGAAAAGACCTTGAAAAATGACACCCACCCAGCAAGGACATATTTCAATTTTTTACCCCACGTGGGAAGACTAAAGGCATTCAAAGGAAATAAACGATTAGTTAATAGCTTCTTTCCCCAAGCAGTAAAACATTGTCATGTAACTAGGATTAAAAGATTATTCTAATTGAATCTTATGATTAAATGAAGGACACATTAGGATAAGGCGTTCCATTTAGCGGGATTTGTTAAGAGGAGTGCATGCATTTCTTGTTTGCTGTGACAAAAAGGAGAGAATGTTACACAGATAGAGCAGTGATGAAAATCTTCTGCGGAAATCCTCGATTTCAAGCTTAGGAGGAAATTCCTCGGTCCTCGGCCTTCAGAATTGCGATCCCGAGAGGAAAAAAAATATAAATTTCCGCGATAATTCAATTCCGCAAGTCTGACATAGGAAGCGTCAACGAGACAGATGTTTATAATAAGTATCAACCAAGGACTGGGCAAACTTTTAGACTAGAACCATGTTGTAATCAATCTTGTCGTAGTTACAGTTTGTAATGTTTTTGTAATTTATATGTCGAGGTTATATTTTTTCGATAGTAAAGCGTTAGCGATATCGCCAGGTATAGGTCTATTCCGCAAAATTACCGTCTTGATATGACACTTGTTCGCTGGTTTAGGTTCATCAGGTGCAAAATTGCAGATATTCTATGGATCTGTATTTTTAGATCCACTTGAGCCATCAAAGCTTTCAATTTTCGCCCTTTCATTGATTAGACAAGCTTTCTAATTGAGAAATGTCTTTGGTCTGTCAATAGGCTATAGACCTCTAGATCTAGTCTCAGTAAATTTAGATCTATCAAGTCTTGAGAGACGTTAGTAACTTTATCATCAAATCATTAAAATTCTACTTTGGAGACTAGTCTTTTAGTTGGTCCGCATTTTAAAAAAATCTAGATCTTAATACATTTTATCAAGCTATTGTGGCAAATTCAAGCACTGTTCTGTACAACAGTGCCAAGAATGATGAGATTAGAACTAGAAGACATGTTTGTTTATGAACTTTTTGAGTGTTTCAGTTCACAACGTCGGCAAAAAAATGATAAAATTTGTGCAGGACAGATTACTGATTAGATGGCAACTAGAAGTCTGTTTTAGGTGCGTGAATTACTTGCCCGCCGCGTTGGGCCCATCGAGAGATAATCATTATAAATAATACCATTAAAATTTAAATTAAATTGAGCCTAGATATTCAACAATAAATTCATTATAAATAATTAGCAATAGGCCTACGTTTGCAAATGAGATCTTTAACCTAACAATTGGACTTGGAATCATGAAGTGATGGACTTCGAAAAAAAAAATTCACTTTATTTTTGCTTTAAATTAAAGTTAAACTGAAACATGCAAGGAAGAGGAATGTTTGACTAGAATTTAGATCTAGGCCTATTCAGTATGGACACAAGCCTCATAATCTTTGACTGGATTTTGAATGCAGTACTTGACTTAATGATTTAACATTTTATTAGCTCTTAGCTGGTAGTGGGGATGAATTGCATTGATTTTGGGATGATAGTAAGGTGTCAATTTGTCTGTCAAAAATTTTTCCTCCTTTTTGATGATTTTCTGTTTTCATCACTGATAGAGAGATAACATTTCATTTCTTTTTACAAGTATCGATAACCTATAATGGTGTCCTTTAATATAATATTCATAATGTTTGAATCGGCCATCCTGACTGAGCATTGCTTATTTTCAATACATGTAGTAATGTTACCTTGTATGGACTGAATAAACTTGAATTGAACTTGAACTGAATGTATTTTGAATAAACTTTTCAAAACCTTTGCAGTTTTTGTAAAGAAAACAAAT
Organism: Elysia marginata; assembly: GCA_019649035.1. NCBI lineage: Eukaryota > Metazoa > Mollusca > Gastropoda > Plakobranchidae > Elysia > Elysia marginata. The sequence goes on from BMAT01003687.1 coordinate 75,052, forward strand.
CTATGAACAATGCATGTTGAGTTTCCCTTTGCTTGTTTGCAGATTATGGGTAACAAGATTCACATGAGCATAATTCAAGACAAATATGCAGCGAGAGTGTCGAATCTCCAGACTTATGATGCTATTAGGTAATTATTTTATCATTCGCCAGACTATGGGTAATTTTTGTTATAATTCACATCACCTAAATTATGCCAAATAGTTGTGTAGCTTGAAAGCAGAGGCAGGAGCAAGAAAATAAAGTCAACTTTTTCTGTAGTATGTAAATGTAAAGTCATGAGACTGCCTTCGGCAGTGGGGGACTCTAAACATATTTATTTATATTTAGTATTCAATCCAAAACAATCTAGCATTAAAAATAAATTATGTTGGTGACAGAGCATGATTTCACAACTATTTTTCCAATCAACGTTGCATAAGGCGTAGTGAAAGCTGCAATGTCTCGTACTGAAGGGACGATGGAGTTTTGTAGGAAGTAGGGTACTGCAAAAGGCTACATCTTTACATTTTTAAGGCAGAGGAACATATAGTTTTGAGTTTGGTAGCAATGAAAATTTACCTTCAGTCCGTTAGCAAGAATCTTTTTTTGTTTTTCCTCCAGTAAATGAAGTGATTGCGCACATTTGAAAGGAAATATGTGGCCATGAGTATACTACTACTCAACACCCCTTGAATAAGAAATTTACTATTTTCTTTATTCAGCAATAACTATGGTTTATGAAGTTCAATTCAAACATCGTCAATCATGATTTCGGTTTAAATAATTATTTGCATTACTCTCCATCATTAACTCCATTAAAGCATTTTGATTCATGCCATGAATATTATTATAACCTAAGTTTTTGTTTTCCATGTTTCTCCTCTACCAGCAAAGATGTGATATGTCGATGGACGAAACCTCTGGTGCCAGACATGTTTGGTTCTTGTCATGAAAAAAGGATAAAAAATGGCCGACACAATGTATACTGTAGTGAGGATGTAACGATGTTGAGGTTTGTCTCTGTTTACTTCATTCACACCGTTTTGGTCTTTTGAATTCTAAAAGTATAAATATATATGTCTATGAGGCCATGACAAAGAGTTGGGTTTTTGGGGGTTTATTTTTGCAAAAGGTAACTTTTGGTTCAGAAAAGTTTTCCTCGGGGAACATTTCATATTTATCTAAAAAATGTGGCACTTCACTGCATTTTAGCCAAAAGCAATGTATTTATTATGATACGATCATAGCATTATGAGATTCTCATCACTTGTTAAAATCAAAGCATTGTGAGATTCTTGTCATTTGTTAAAATCAAAGCATTGTGAGATTCTCGTCACTTGTTAAAATCAAAGCATT